>QFET01004797.1:0-11838 GCA_003316355.1 Tuber calosporum
GGGGCATGCCTTGGCGGGGAAGAGGTGGGGGAAAGGGGGGGGAGGTCTAGCTGAAAGCTGGACAGGAGGTTCCTAGAAGAACTACTAGCTATCAGTGTCCATGACCCTCCTTATATAGGTGCTCTTCCCACAACCCTAACCCTGGTTACTTTACTATGAGTCAGCTCTTTACTATGACTGCCGCATGAGTAATAGTATAACAAACATCCTATGACTCATAACTTGGGTCATAGTATACCATCCCCATAATTCCAAAAAAGTTCATTTGCGCTAATCGCATCACCTACGTGAAACCCCTGACTGATACTTGTAGTCAGGTGCGAAACTCAATACTTCCTGTGACCTCACAATCGTGAGTCATGAGACCATAAACTAAAATCAAACCAACAAAATATCATAATAATAAATAATCTCACGGATCGTGAGTTAGGTGAAACATTCCGAACTACTAAGTCACGATTTGTGACAATAGCTCCTCTCTCCCCTCAGCTTGAGTCCCATCTAGCTATTCGCCAAGTTTCATTCCTTGGTTCCCAAATCTTCTCTTGTCGCGACGGAACTTCTGTAAAATGTCTTCCGTCGTGCGTTACTGTTTCCTGGCCATCTCCAATGTCTGGTCTGCCACCTCCATTGTGTGTTTTTGGTGCTCAATGATGGTTTGTTGCGCTTCGAGGGTCTCCTTTTCAAGTCTAATCGTTACTTGGGCTTCATCCAGTTGTATTTCCAAACCTGAAGTTTTTCTGTAGAGGCATTAGATATCTGCCTGCATGTGTTGGTGTTCTGAGTAATCATTACGGGTTTCTTCGCCTCTCTCCAACCTTCCCCTCCTGGATTTCGTGCGCTGAGCAACCTTCCAGTTTAGTTCTTCTCTTTTACCACAAGCCTTAGGGTAGTATACAGGTTGGATCTTCGCATCCCGCTGGGCTAGACAATTATTTTGGTAATACTCCTCCCATCTCTTTTCCGCATGTAGTTATTTTGGCCAGTGACTGGCCCCTGCCTTGTCTCCTCTATGGACGTTGCAATGGTCGTCATTGCACGCCGTCCAGCTCATCGTATAGGGTTCTCATGCCCTTTGCCGGTCCTCTACCCTCGCATACTTGGGCTAGTTGGATTGATTTCTCGCACTAGTTCTCCCCATACGTCATTCGTTGCTTCCGTTTTGATTTCTTCCCAGCCTTGGTTTATCTGGGTATAGTTCGTGAAAGTGTTTGATTGCATTTTCCACGTGTTCCAAGTTTTCCGCAGGGTACCAAACTTTATCATCATCAGCTGAATATCCTGTCCACTTCGCACGATATTGGAGTCTTCCGTAGTGTATTCGTGAATCGACTATTTCTTGCAGTTTGTATTCGGTTTCGCCTTCGATTTCGATGGGTAGTGGTGCTAACTGTATCTGAGATGGGAATCTTTAGTCTTAGTAGAGTTCGTGAAGTGAGATGAGGCAGGTGTTTTGGATTCTCATCGATGCAGGATAGTCCAGCTTATATGAACTGTTCCTCACTCTTGCCAAGATCTTGAAGGGCCCATCTCTCTGTAATCAAGTTTCTTGCATGGTCTTGTGGTCCTTACATTCCTTGGTAGGAACCATACTATATCTCCTGTTTTCAAATTCAGATCGGGATTTCTATGTTGATCATAATTTTCTTTCTATCGAAGTTGTGCCGCAACCATTTCCTCGCGTATGGTCGCGTGCCATTTCTTCATTTCGTTTGCTGGTATCTTCTGATCCAGAAACTGATGACCACCTGCGTCATGTTTCCAGTGTTGTCCATAGTTTACAAAGAATGGTGTTGTCCTAATTGTTTCTTATTGTCCATTATTGTATGCAAACTCCGCAAACGGTAATAGTTCGTTCCAATTATCCAGTTGATAATTGAGGTATGCTCACCGGTATTGTTCCAGGATGGAATTGGTTCTTTCGCTATGTACATCCGTTCGCGGATGTTAAGCCGTGAACAGTTTTCTTTCTATTGCGAACCTTTGGGCTGTCTTCTTCCATAGGTCAGAGGTGAAGATGGTTCCCGTATGGGTGATGATATCGTGCGGTAGTCCACTTTACCGAAAGATTTGTTTTGCAAAGGTTTGCGCGAATTATTTTATTGTCATATCCTTCCGGCATGCAAAAAAATTGTTCATTATCTCAGTCTGTCGATGACTAACAAGATGGCATTGTAGCCGTGAAATTCTGGTAAATCCGTAATAAAATCCATTGACATCTACTTCCATGACTTATCTGCTGCTTCGTTTGATTGTAGTTGACGATACGGAGCATGTCGGGATGCTTCCGTTTTTTGACAAATATTCCAATTTTTGACATATCTCTTGATCGTCTCTCCCATACCAGGCCAGTAACACTGCTGTTTATAAGTTCCATGGTTTTTGAAGTTCCGCGGTGTTCACCCTGCGGAATGTCGTGATTCCCTCTGATAAGTTCCGTCCTTATCTCTTTCTCTTCTGGTGCCCCAATTTTCTCCTGGTATCATAGGCAATCATCCTTCAACCCACATAGCCCCAGGGCTACATCATTTATTTCTTTTGTTCCCTGTTCCGATGCTTTCCTTATCTCTTGTATGTGGGGATCCTTCACACTTTGTTCTTTAAGCTTCTTTATCTCTTCTCCTGGAAAGCTAATGTTGTTCATTTCCTGTATTCTTATCTCCTCAAAGTGTTTTTCTTGTGGTAGTAGGATCCTTTGTTTCTGATTGACCCTGTCATCATCTTCTTCTGGTGCATCTTGACTTCACCTTGTCAATAAGTCCGGTTTGCCACTTTCCTTTCCTGGCCGATATTTGATCCGTATATTATATTGGCTTATCATCTCGCTCTATTGGATCTGTCGTTTATTAAGGTATTCTGTTGTCGTGAAAGGAACCAAGTTCTTATGGTCAGTGAGGATACTTGTCTTGTGATAGCTTCCCAACAAATATCTCCTCCGTTATTTGAGTGCCTGGACGATGGCAAATAGTTCTTTGTAGTGAATATCGTAGTTGTATTCCGCATTTGTCTTTGTCTTTGATCAGAATGCCACCAGCCGCCATTTCTCGTCTTTGTACTGTTGCGATAAAATTCTCTAACAAACTTACTTCGACGCATCTGTTTGAATCATGATCGGTCTTTCCAGATTGTAATGAGTGAGTACGGTTGCCGCAGTTACTTAATATCTCATCGTATCAAACACCTCGCTTTCCGCTGTTCCCCACTTGCAATTTGCATTTTTCATTGTCAGATTGTCCACAGGTTTTGCTGTCCTCCAAAACCTCACGATGAATCTCCGGTCAAGGTTGCCGAATCCTTTGAATCTTGGCATATTGGTCTTGTTCTACGGAATTGCCCATCCGATATCGCTGGGGTCTTGATAGGATCCATCCGAAATCCTTCTTGGTCAATTATAAATCCTAAGTATTTCACTTCTGTCTTCTGCAATTCACACTTAGTTGGCTTGATTCTCATTTCAGCCTTTCCAATGCCTTCTTGGATCTTTCCCACGTCTTTTTGGTGTTGTTCCATTTTTTTCTGTGTACACCAGTACGTCATCCAAAAATACTATGCAGCATATGTCCAAGAATCGGTGTTATGTTTGATTGATCCATCTCTGGAATGTTACTGGTGCGTTGGTTAAGCCGAATGGCATTACCAAGTATTCGTAAATTCTGTATAGTGTGGCGAATGTAGTTTTCCACTCGTCTCCTTGCTCTTCTTCGCACATTGTGGTATGCATGCTTAATATCAAGCTTCGTGAAGTGTCGGGCACTGTTTAGCCTATCTAAGGCTTCGCGGATTAGTGGTAGTGGGTACCGATCGCATTTGATGACTTTGTTGAGTCCTCGGTAATACACACATAGTCATAATTTTCCGTCTTTCTTCTTGCCGAAAAGGATAAGTGCTCCTTTGTGTGCAAAGGAGTCTTGTATCCATCCTCTTTCCAGATTCTGTTTCAAATAGCTTCTTAATTCTTGCAGTTATGCCGCTCCTAGTGGGTATAACCTCTTTGATGGGATTGTCTTTGCTTTGTCTAGGTTAATCTCGTGGTCTACTCCTTCTCTGTAAGGCGGTAACATGGTCTTTTCTTTTTCTTCGAAGAGGTTTAGTTAAGGGTGATATACCTCTGGTATCATCCCTTCCAACGGTTTATTCCCTTGATTACTTTTGGCCTTAATAGCCAGTTCGGTACTGACATTCATTGCTTTCAAATGGCATTGGGCGTCCTCCTGGTTCCACATAGGGTAAGTGATCTCTCGTGTTCAGTAGAACTTCCCTAATGTTTTAGCCAAGATCTCCTAGATCTCTATTCATTTCTGATCCATTTTTGTTCGTTCCCCGGTAACCTCTGACTCGTTTCTGTCCCGGTTTCTTTTATGGTCCGTACTTCCGAATCCTTTGTCTTCTCGTCTAGTCTTTGCAAGTTCTTTGACTTCCTTGCATTCCCCGTCCAGGTATCTTTCACATATCAGTTGTGCTATCCTGTCACCGCAGTTGACTGTGTAGTCTTCATCCCTGAGGTTCACCGTTGATAGATTCAATTCACCGGTAAATTCACCTCTATTACACCCGCGTTGGTTGTAAGCCGGTTCTTGACTGCTAACCCGCTTCGGGGTGCAATGCCCCCATAAGTGCCCTGTGGTAATCCGATGGCTATTCTGGTTTGGATAACCTCTTGGTATTTGGCTCGTATCGTCGCTCTTACGCTAGCGTACAGGTTGTGTCCTTCCGGTCTCACGGAGTCTTTTGTCAATATTTTCGCCTTTCGGGTCAGCCTTATGACTAGGCTCCGTTGATCCTCTATTACCTGGACCGTTGTGAACTTCATTTCTACGTTCTCCTCTAGGACTTCCACTTCTGGGACAGTAAAGAGCCGTGGTGACTCTTTTAAACACCATGTCGTGCATTTCTCACTATCAAAAGTCATGGTCCCCTTTCCCCAATCAATTGCAGCGCTATGTTCTCTCAACCATTGCATTCCAAGAACTGCTTCATGGTTTTTAAGTTTGCCAGTTAGAAGGTAATCATTTCCCTATGGCTACCGATGTCCATAGTTACTATCATCGTATGCGTAACTGGACCCATCATGCTGAGTTTGCCGTCCACCAGGTAAATCTCACATTCTTGTTTGGCTTTTGCCATAGGCATGCAGTACTTTTCGCATACCTCATTATTAATAAAGTCGCTAGTTGCTCCTGAGTCAATCATCCCATTGATGATGATTATTTTTGCTCTGCCATGTAGTCGCATTTGTAGCATGACATGGTCGTTTTCGTGTTCTAATGATTCCATGTTGTTTAGTGCCGCGTAGAAGTTTCATATCTCAATGGGTTTCTTTTTTTCCCTTGTCCCTCAGACCATCGCATATTGGGGATCGTCGTCTTTTCCCACATCGTTCTCTTCACTTTCGTTGTCCATTTCCCGGATCCTTGTTCTTTGTTTCCATCCAGGGTTCTGAACCCTAGTGACTGTCCCCGCCGGGTATTTTCCTTGTTTTTCCGGTTGGTGCAGTTTCCCATCAAGTGTCCTGGCTTTGCACATGCCATGCACACATTGTTGTTTCGTCTCCTCCAATATTATGTCAATGATATATTTAGAGCTTATCTTCTCCTTGTCGCATCAAGGACCATTGGATCTCCTTGAGATTCGAAGAGTTGTTGGGTCTTGAAGGTGCCGTCGTAATTTCTGACATTGTCATATGTTTTAGTCTTTCCTCTTCCTTGCACATGATTGATACCGTCCTACCAGTTATCCTGATTGATGGCTCCTACCGCTATTTCATCAGTCATCATGAAGTCTTGGGCCCTCATGGCCCATGCGTTCTGAACTTCTTCGTGTAAGGCCCTATAGAAAGGCCCTTCCCAAGGTTGCTTCTTCGTATTCTACCTCTGTTGCTAATAGGCGCAACTCGTTTCAGAAATCAGTTACATTCCGTTACCCCTGCTTGATTTTTTCGATTTTATTTCTTGCCATTTCCTAGTATCCATGTCCCTGAATTGGATGCGTAGAGGCTCTTGAAATTCTGCACAGCCCTTCCAGGTGGCTGGGCTCTTTCCTTCCACGTAGGGAGTAATCTATTTGCCTGCTGATTCCCACAATAGGGATTTGGCAAAGTCTACTATTAATTTGTCTTTGTTCTCTCCCTATCCTAGTGCTGTGTAGTACATTGCCAGATGTACTAGACATACTCGCAGTTTGGTGCGGTCCCCTGTGAAAGTATCTGGGGTTCTGTTTTGGGCCTTCGGCCAGTCTGTTACTTACTAGTTATTTGAACTGTGCGGATCAACTCTGGGAGTTGGTCTCTCATAAGAGTTATTGTATGCTCTGGTCCTGCTGCCCTAACATTCTGTGTATTGAGGATACTCCTGAGCTTGCTGGTCCTGGTCTCGATCTTGCTTCCAGGCTGACCGGGCTTAGAGGTCTTGGGGATGCTTTTGACGATATCTCACTTAAGGTTTGTCCAAGTTCTGCTTGTAGTCGCAAGAAAGTCATTGGATCGTTGAAGTCTGGTATCTCTGTATCTGTAGGGGAATCCGTTTTGTATGTATTAAGTGTCGCAAGAGATGCAACCAAATGTTACAAACCTAATGCTAGTCTGCGGGACTAGGCACACTATCCTCGTCAAGTGCAACAGATAACGATAAGTACCGCTAGTCTTACCGCTTGACAGCTCTCGTAGCTTTATGTCGCCGTATGAATGCTGAGTCCTCCCACTCCTAGCCCTTGCGACTGGTCCTAAGCGATTCGTTCCTTGAATAACCTTTCGGACGCTGATATAACCGGATGGTTGTAATAGGAATAAAGTATAGATTGAACTCAAAAGTAAAATATAAGATAGGAAGTAACTTAGGTGGTTGCGTGAAGAGCTAACTATCACAGTCTTTTTTTTTTTTTTTTTTTTTTTTTTTTTTTTTTTTTTTTTTTTTTTTTTATCATTTATTGCTTGTTAAGGTACAAGAACTCGCATACATCGTGAGCTATGGCGTAAAGAAAACCCTAAATCCAAAACGAACAAACAAAGGAAAGAACACCCACAAAGCTACTAACGATGCCTTGCATAAGACACGTCACCACATACGGTTAATCAGAAAGTAAATGAATCAAACCAAGGCCCAAGGGCCAACTTGTAACGTACGAGGAAACACAAACACAAACACCCAGGCAGACCCAAGCCAATGAAAATGTAAGCTAAAGCGGCCGTGGCAGAGAGGATGAAAGAAGGAGAGGGGCCACGGAGGAGGCAGGGAAAGAGGGGAAGATCTTTGGGGAGGTGGAGCGGCGCCCAGGGGCAGGCATAAGGGGGGGGAAAGCGATGCCCGTCTCGCGGATAAGGCGACCGAAGGCAAGGAGGTGCGGGAGCAAGGACAAGAGAGGGGCCTCAGGGCTAATGTCGGTAACACCTAGGAGGTGGTCTGACCGTTCTAGGGCCGTTGAGGGACAGCGTAGGATGGCGTGGCTAAAAGTCTCATCCTCCTCCCCACAACGTGGGCAGAGGGTGGGAAGGCCAGCGGAAAACGAGGAGGGGTGGGCCGCAAGGTAGATCTTGTGTGAGCGCATCTGATGCACGCGCCTGGCAATGAACTTCCCAAGGCCCATGAAGGGGTGAGGCGACAGGCGCCTGGGGAAACGACAATACTCAGGAGGAGGAGCGGTTCTGAGCCAGTCATCCATGAGGAGATCATGGGCCTTCCGGCGCAGGACACTGTAGGCAGAGGTCATGGCTGTTGCAGGAGGCAGGGGGTGGGGAAAGGATACTAGATCCGTCCTAATCAGGGGGGCAAAGGATATCGAGCCCAAGAGCGGCAGTGCCAGATGAGCCAGAGCATCAATCGGGTAGTTTGTGCGTACCGGGGTTGAAGGGGGCGTCGTCCGCTAGCTAAAAGGGATAACATTGCCGGGCAGACGCCTACACAGGTATTGGAATGAATCTGGTGCACGAAATTGTAGCAGCGAAGGAAGGTCAGGAGGAAGGCGAGCTGCAGCAGGACTGGCGGAGGGCGGGAAGGACACCAGGCGGAGGGCGGCCAGGCTTCGACGGTGCCTGGCCAACGAGGCGAATGGGGGGAGGCAGGCTCCTGCGGGGAGGATCGGGGTAGGGGTAGATCGGAAGCAGTTGGTGACCCATCACTGAACGGAACGCCAAAAAACCTCCATTCGGTCCAAATGTGACTAGGATGGCACCTGAAGGTCTGCTCCATAGAGGAGGATAGGTAACAGAAGGGAGACGGCCAGCCTGTGGCACAAATGGGGGGAGAGGCCAGACCCTGGGGGTGATAGCCGCTGAACAGTGGAAAAAGCACCCTGGGCAAGAGAGAGGCGGCGGGAAAAATGAGCGTGAGTGGAGAGAGAAGGGGTAAACCAGTAGCCTAGCCAACGGACCTGGGACTACGGGGAGAACAACAGCGAATCAATAGCAATTGGAGAGAAAGCAAAGGTCCCCCGTTGAAGTGGAGTCCTCCAATGTATCAGCTCAGTCTTTGGGACCGAGAAGGACACACGACGAACGGAGGCCTTACGCTTCAGGCGGGAGTAGATGAGCTGTAGGGAGTGAACATTGCCCCGATAAGAAGGAGACGCCACGGTGATGGCAAAATCATCAACATAGGAAAGAATAAGCCCCCTAGGGACCGAAAAATGCAAAGAAGAAACTTAAATTACAAACAACAAAGGAGACACAGGGGACCCCTGAGGGGTGACAACAGAAGCAGGGGAAAAGGTCCTTGGAGATCCTTGAAACAACAAGTAACAGTTGCGACCAGTGAGGAAAGACCTAACCCAGGCCACAAGGTAGTGATTGACCCCCTTTCTCTTGATGGACTCGGCCAAAACACCTGATTCGACATTGTCGAATCCACCCTTAATATCAAGGAAAAGGGCGGAGACCTTAAGGCGTGTACGTTGAAAGGAGCGGACAGTGTGAACCAAAGAAGCACAGGCGTCAAAGGAGGAAAGACCAGGAAGAGAGCCACATTGGTTAGGACTCAGGAGCCCAACGGGACGGGCGATGGGCTGCCGGCGGGAGGCGACAACCCTCTCTAAGATCTTAGACAGGGTCTGAAGAAGAACAATAATGCGAAAGGAGGAAGGAGAATCATAAGAGTCTTTGTCGGACTTATCAAGGATAACCCCATTTACCCTTTTTAGAGAAAGAGGGTGGAAGTCAAACTGTAGGAGCGGGCCGAGGAGATGGGTGAGAATCAAGGCGTTGACAGCGTGTACCCTCTTGCGATAGAATACGGGATTGTGTCTGGGCCAGGGGCGTAGGAGGAGGATGAGCGAGCCAGGTTGGAAGCCACTTCCTCTGATGTGAGGGGGGGGCACTCCCCGTATGGGCGCAGAATGGAGGGGAGGGAAATAAATGGGTGAGGAGGGAAAAAGTGGTGCAGGATGGCCTGGTTCATACCCTCAGGGGTATCGGCCCTGGGGAGGGAAGGGAAACGAGTGGTGGGGCGACCCAGGGCTAGCCTTATAGTGGTCCAAATAGTGCGGGGGGTGGTTGACATAAGGAGGTCTGACCAGTGGGCCCTCTTTGCCGCCTTAATCGCCTTAGAGTACCCACGCTTGCAGAGGCGGGCAGCGTCTTGCGCACCAGGCAGGGAGTCAGGGCGTCTAGCCACACGTTTGGCAGGTTGGAACTCACGCCGCAGAGTAGAGAGTAGAGGAGACCACCAAGGTTTGGCGTGGAGAGAGGGGCGGGACACAGGTGTGTTCTCTTTAAGGAGAGAAGTGAGGCGGGCAGAGTGACGGTCGAACCAGGTACTTAGGAGGAGGCCGTCAGGAGAGAGGGGGCCTGAGGGACAAAAAATATCTTAAGCTCCTCCTCCCGTGCGGGCCGCTCTGTCAAATCCCAGTTAGGGGCCGGAGCTGGAGTGGCTGCCGAAGGGTGAGCGAAGGTGATGGAGATGGGAAAATGATCAGAACCACTGGAGGGAAGGGGAGTATCATATAGTTGGAAATAGGGAGCAAGAGTAGGGGAAACAAAGGCAAGGTCGATAACACTAGGGCGGGAAGAGCCACCCAAAGGAAAGCGAGTGAAGACACCAGGAGTATTTACGAGTGAAAAACCCAAGGCAGAGGCCCTGTCGGCATATGGGGATGAGGCTGCAAGCTCCTGATGAGAGATGTCACGCAGGGGGTTTGCAGTAGGAAGGTGCATATTGAGATCTCCCAAGGTTAAAACATGAAAATCAACAGAGGGAAATACAACAGAGGGAGGAACTGTGCGACGAGAAGAAGAATGAGAATACCAGCTACTATAGGAATTCAAAATACGAAAACGAGGAATAGAAAACCCAAAGGCAGTATTGCACTGAAAAAAAATCCAAGCCCATGACATCCCGCCTACCACAAAACACGGGAAGAATTATACAGGACTTGAGCAAGGGGGCAGAAACATAAAAAGCCACCCTAGGGGAACCAGAAGACAAAGCGGGCGGGTGAAAGGGAGAAAACTCACGAAAGGTAGGAAGGTGGCCCCTGTAAACAGGGGGATCCTGTAAACAAACAACAGAAGGAGGAACCATGAGCCCGCAAGGGAATTCAACAAGGAAAGAAACACATCCCAACTCCCAAGGCTGTTGTGTCGGACAAAGCACAGGAGTTAGTGGAGTGGAGGGGCGGGGGAGGAACAGTGGGCGCAAGACATTAACGGGGAGAGCCCGATCCATGATGTGAGGAAGGACTAGGGGAGGGGGCCTCCGCGTGGGGGAGGCCACCCTGCCTTGAGGGGGTACTCCTTGGCCGGGAAGAGGTGCGAGAAGGGGGGGGAGATCTAGCTGAAGGCTACACAGGAGGTTCCTAGAAGACCTGCCAGGCCTAGCGGTTTCCGGATCAAAGGGGGGTTCAAGAGAGGGAGTGGCTGGGAGGATAGAAGTGCTGGGGGCAGGGTGCAGAGGTTGCCCAGAGGGGGAACCATTATCCCCAGCAAGGTCCATAGCGTCAGGCGGAGGAGGTGAACCTGAGCGGGACACAGCAGTGGGGACCTGACGCGGGGGAGGAGAAGGGCAGTCAGGACAGTCGCGATACCTGGCGGAGTGGTCGCCACCACAGTTGGTGCATCTGGCGGGGAAGAGACTCAACAGTTGAGAACTGGTTTCAGGTTGCCACCCTTAGGGCAAGATGGGTTGGGGCAGCGGTGCTCGGCTCTGGTGTGGTGGAGGGAGCACAGGGGGCAGACAGGGTGATCAACTTTGCACCGGGGGCCGACATCGCCGAACTTCCCGCAGTTGAAGCATTGGGTGAAGGCATTGGAGGAAAAGGCCCTTTCAGACCTGCGGTTCTGGGAGAAGAGGGGAACGGAAGGGACCAAACGATCCAGGTGCGTGGGGTTAGCTGTAACAATGAGTGACGTTGAGAACTTGCCTAACCTAGAATCTTTATCCTAGTTGAGAAAGCGGGCCGAGAGGATTGAAACCCCAGTCGAGTTTCTAATGGAAGTGGAGAGGCTAGCAAAGAGGTCTTCATCGTTATCAGGGAGGTAGACCAAGAGGACAGAGTGGATGGCCACCTGTGTGGCATTGGGAGCAGGGCGGAAGGGAAGCCAGGGGTTTTCTCCAACTGGGAAGGATTGGTTTAGGCGAAGGGAAAGAGCATCAAAGTAGGGAGCATAGGAAAGAGCAGGGACTGAGAGGTCACGGCCAAGGAGAGCAACAGTGCCGCGGTCATTAACAGTAGCAGTAAAAGAGCGGGGGAGAGAGCAGTTAGCCTCATCAAGGACAGAGGCAGCGAGGTCAGGCAGTAAACCAGCTAGAGCAAGCGCATCCAACCTAAAACCTGTTGAAGTGCGGGGAGCATAGAACCGACGTGAGGAGGCAGGGAGGGGAGGGGGTGTTTAAACTTTGGGGGGGGAAGGAGACA
>QFET01004803.1:0-22345 GCA_003316355.1 Tuber calosporum
GGGGGGGGGGGGGGGGGGGGGGGGGAAGTTGGTTTCGCTTAATGCCACGTGTGGACGTGCCTTTCGTGAGAGTCTGTGTGTTGTCTGTGGTTGGCGGAACAGGGGTTGGAGAATTTTTTGATGTTTCTTTGTTTCGCACTGTGCTCGAGTACTCGTACCGTGGGGTACTGCACAGCACTGTACGGTTACCGGTGCTTGCTTGAAATCGTTGTTTGTCATGCTTCGCCTTGGAGCTTGAGCCGAGAGGTATGATAGATAGATAGAAGGTGAGGATGAAAGCTTCGCCGGAATCAATGCATACCGGAGGTCAACTTGAGGATCAGCAGGGAGGGAAGATCTTATGATTTCCCGTGCTTTAAGTTGGAAGGCTTTTGATTGATTGATGCGAGGTTGTTGGTATTGAACTTCCCCTCCATGTCCAACTGCTTGGCCCTTCGACAACAACGATGGACGAAGTCTGATAGTGCAGGGTGCAGGCGATGCCTGCCTGCTATGATACCAGTACCCGTACTCGAGTTCTCTACCGTGGCTCACAGCAAAAGGGGTCTAGCTAAGCCTCTAGACCTACGATATTCTCACCCCCACTCGTGATGCGCTCCTTTCCATCTTTTCATCTCTCTCAAACCACTCTCTCCCCTCTGTGACCGTCTTCCTGGGCTCTATCCAGTCAGTACAAACCACATTCACACCGCCACTCCCAGAACGAATCCCTTCTCGAGCACAGTGTTTCATCCACCACTACATGCACTTTTTTCCTACTCGTACATATGTACTACAGCCCCGTGCGAGGCTTTCCCCATCTACTCTATCTACCGGTGTCCTGAGCGTTCCTCCATCTACTCATCCATCATCCATCATCCATCATCCATCATCCATCATCCATCATCCATCAACACCATCATCACCATCATCACCATCCTCTCCATCATCACCATCGTCATCGCTAGGGCCATCACATCAGCTTCTGATTGTGTGTACTACTAGAGAGAGGACAAGGAGAGGGAGAAAATAAATAAAATAGATCCAACTAATTTGGGGTCTCGTCCTGCCAGAATTCATCCTGCCGCTTAGCTCCTTGCATTGCCTGCGAGGGGGAGCTTTTTATTTTTTGTTGCCCTTGCCACCACTATTATTGCCTTTCTGCTCAAAGTACCCTTGCGTACTGTTGTAATACCCGGACCTTTTGCCGGTGTGAGAAGTGATTCGGAATTTGCTAAAATGGTAATTGCCCTCAGCTGAGTGTTATTTTTGACTTACATGCATACATACATACATACATACATACATACATACATAACCTCCATATCATCCATCGCCTTACAATTTACTCTTGTTCTTTACTTCCTTCCTTCTCCTGGGAGCCTTTTTCTTGCTTGCCCGTTTGTTGGTTTGTTTGTTTGCTTGCTGGTGGCCCTCAAACTGAACCCCTGTACAGATCAAAAAACGGCAATCGAAAGCTATGGTCATGGACTGTGACGACGGCTTTATTGTGACTTTGGAAGGACACCAGCCTACCATCACCGAGCAACTGCAGCTGTTACCATTCTCGCAAAACATCCTCTGCCTCCCACCGCTAGACTTACCCCCTCCCCCAGCGCCGCGAAAATATACATCCCCCTCTTCATCACCGCCATCACAAGATAAATTCCCCGTTCTCGACTCTGCGGTGCGGAAATATATACTGTCGTTGCACGATGCGCACGTCTCCAGGGTGCGGAAAGCAAAGAGGTTCTTGTCAGAGCGGGGCAAGGGTAGTGGGAGGATGGTATTCATGAATGGGGGTTTTGCCGCCGCACAGGTTGCCTGTCTGGAAGCGCTGAAGCATTCCTTGACGTGGGGCGAGGACGAGACAGAAATGCAAGAGAACGTGACGAGGGAAGCGGAATGGATGTTCCAGGATATAATGCATGGTGGGGTTCAAGCCTTGCAGTGCAATCCCTCTGACGGGAACAAGGTAAACGGGCTCAAGAAGAGCTCTTGTCGAGAATCCATATCCGATAGGATGCACCGGAGGATGCGTTCCGAGAGTGCTGCAGCCAGGTCCAGGGGGGGGGTTCTAGAGGAAGAAGCGGCTACCCCAAGAGCTATGGCTCCGCTGGATGCGCTTCCTGGATCCCCCATGAGCGGGTCGCAGTCTACGACTTGGGCGTCGGCTGTAGAAAAGATCGATCCCATGATGTCCAAGGGCTCACATCTTAGCCTTGCTACTATTGCTACAGTTTCCACGACTGCGCCTCGGTCACCAACGCCGGAGGAGATTGAGGCTGGAATCGTGATTGGGAAGGCTATCGCTGTGCATGTTAGGAGTCGGAGTAACACCACCAATACTGTTGTCCCGAGGTATTCCCCTCCACCTTCGCCGCCTGTGATGAGGTCTGAGTCGAGACGGGGGGGCGACGAGGATCGATGGAGGGAGAGGAGGAGATCGCAGAGCATCCCTCCATACAGCGGGAGGAATAGACAGTCCGTCACAAGGAAAACACCGAGGAGAAGGGATACCACTTTTCTAAAGATTTCTACCAAGAAGCCAGACGACTGCCTTCTTCCTCTCATGGATACGGCCTATTCCCCGATGGACATAATTACCCCCCCTTCCAGCGCTGGGGTGTCGCCAGAAACTCCGACTTCCAACCAGCCCTCACCTTATCAGCACCGCCACTCGATCGGTGATTCGTTTGGTCATATCGGAGCCCGTGATTCGGTGCCTTCCACAAGGGCCACTTCGCCAACATCTAGTTCTACGTTAGATGCTAGCGGTGCAACAATCATGCCTCTCCCTGTGGGGCTCAGCACGAACCTCAACAGCTCCCCGCCAAGTGTGATTGGGTGTCTTGCCGGGGAGCCGCTGGATCCATTGTTTCCATCCGCGGACGACAACCTTATAATCCACTTCTCAGACGAGATAGAAAAGGGCTCCAGCGAGCTTTTGGAAAGAGTCCTCGGTGACCTGTCGGCATCCTTCACAATCCGTACTCCGGGAACGTGCCCACGGGAGGAACCGGAGCATCGATCTCTCCCGGCTGGATTCCGGCCTCACTATATTTCGACAAAGCGCGAGTCTTACCTATCGTATGAGTCTATAGCATCTACGGAGACTACCCGCTGGTCACTGAACACAGTGTCCAGCCGTGGCGGTAATGCGACGAATGGGGGCGAACAGCAGAGCTCGAACTTCCCCACGATAAGCCTAACTTCACAAAAGTCCCCCCTAGATTTACAGAACGAGCTGCGAGGCATAATGCGCCGGCACTTTCCCATGTCCGCGTCCCCAATCCTGACTGCGGACGACGACGAAGAGACCCGCTGGCTGCTCGAAGGCGACGAAATCTCGTCATTGTGGGCACCAGTATTGAGTTCACACTCCTCACCTGCCCCCAATTCCGAAGAGGACACGCCCTGCTCGGCAATAGACCTCCTCATAGCAATCGGCTCGGAAACCACCCTTTCTTCCGGCGCAGAGATCGACCTGGCGGCGCAAAAAGGGGAGGAGCTCTGCCATCAGCTGATCTCCCGTACAGAGAGGGAGGTCTCAAAGAGGAAATGTGCGTCAGGCCTTAGCAACAACCGCGTCTCCCGCGTGTCGTTAAAGTACCTCCTGTCCACATCTCAGGCACTCGTTTCCCGCCAGCACCCGGAAGCCCCAAATCCCGAAAGGTTGATTGTGAAGGGCGGCTTCCTGCTCCCCATGATCGAGAGGTACATTTCCCAAAACGCGGATGTAAGAGCGCTGATAATAGACTTTGACCTGCACATGGGCTCCCAAGCAATCCTGGAACTCCGGCGGCACCTCCACCGCCCTACGTACACACCTGAAGTAGCAGGTGCCGCTCCGGCAGTGATCAAAATCGCATGTATCGCCGACGGCGCAACTCAGATCAGCGCTAAACCTCCTGTGCGGAAATTCCCGAATCCTTCACTCCAGCCTCCCAACATTAATACTGGCACTGCCACCACTGTTACCACCAGCCCTACAAATCAAATCCGGATAAGAACCTCGTATGGGCAGACAACGACGAGTTACACCCTCAGTGGATGGACACCTACTAGCCCAGACCTACCCGCCGATGCACTACGCATTCGTAGATCCATGCGCCGGAGGAAGGACAGGAATTGGGTGCCGAAGCAGCGATTGATATCCCTCGCGGACGTGCTGCTCCCACCGCTGGGAAGTACGCCTGTCGGGCCGGGATTTGTGGCTGCGGTGGATGTGTTGGTGTCTGGTGTTGTAGAGAGGGAAAGGCTCACGGGGTTCTTTGGAGATGAGGGGGGTGAGGAGAGGGCCTGGAGGGGCGAGGATAGATCTAGGGGGAGGGGGGAGGATAGGAGAGGGAGTAGTTATTATGTTGATGATGAAGATGAAGATTGTGGCGATGAGGAAGAAGAAGAAGGAGAGGATGGAGAGGAAGGGGGAGAGGAAGGGGGAGAGGAAGAAGAGGAAGAGGAAGAGTGTGAGGTAGACGACGAGAGAAGAGCCGTAGCAAGGAGGAGGGCGAAAGGCGGGAGTAAAGCTTTTAGATGGTTGGGTTTAGCGTGATTGATGGATATATGGTCCTTACGTTGGCTTGCTTGCTCGTGGGCAATACTATGCTCTCTATTTCTTTTTATCTCATTTCTTTTTTTTTTTTTTTTTTTTTAATCTCATCTCTCTGGTTTACAATATCGGCATATTTCCTGGGTTTGGTCGGTCATCTCGAGTTGCAGCGTGGTATGATATATTTCTTGGTTATATTTCGTCTCAAATTTCCTTTTTCACGCTGGGCGCTGGTTTTTCGTGGTTGGTTTGTTGGCAAGGTTTGGTTAGCGATAGGCTCTTAGCGAGTTAGTAGATCTGAGTTTTGAACAAATGAAATTGTGATACATGGGTGTTTAAGCAAGGAGGTGACTATTGTGCGAGGCTTGGTGATAAAGACTTGAACGTGGATGCTGGGAGAATACTGTGTTCGCGAATGACGAGCAGGCAAGCTGTCTATTGGCGGGTAAGGTGCTGACAGGGCGTGGGGCAGTTTTCTTGATTGCTTGTAATTGAAAGTTTCGCAGGCACGCAGTCTGCGCCACCGCCGTTCCAAATTCCCGTTGGCGATTTAGTATTATATGTACATGCATCACTATGCGCAAGTCCCCCATTGGGGGGGAGATATTTATATGGGATTACTGATGAATTTATGCCTTCACTTGTGAAAGAGGTATTCACACCCGTGGCCCCGCCACCCACACACATAGGGGTAATGCATTTTCCAAGTGAAGTTGTATGTTCTATACCCTCCGTATCTGATACTGCGACCGCAGTCTGCTCGAAATCTGACCCCCTCTCATGCTGCGATTTAGGGGGTAGACAAACCCGTCAGTATCGCAGAACAAGGCGGCTTTTGACCTAACCTGAGCTTGTTTTTATATCATCTTTACGATTCCCTAGCGCCATAGGGGGACTAGCAGAACTTATCCACCCAAGGTACTGCGAATCCTCGGTTTTGCTAAGGCGTTCTTTTCGGGTATTGGCAGGGACATAAACTGATGACCCTAGATAGAACCAGGCACGATACTCCTATGGGCTGGAAGTCGTTGCAGTTAGCATCCATTGGGTGGGTAGTTCTCACCGATGCTGAACTTGATCACCCCAACGGAAAATAAGCCTAGCGAGGGCTGCAGAATTTGAAGAGCCAGGGGCAAGAGAAAACAAGAGATAGCGGTGATGATGGAAACAGAAACTTGAAGGACTTCTTTCTCTGGCCCCTCGAGGTGTTTTCTGCTTCCTCTCTCCCTCTCTCCTAGCCCCCCCCGAACCACCTACATAAAAAGGAGTCTCCCGAGCGCTGATGACGGAACTTTCGCCCTATATACTGAAAACACGTAACTACGATCCCATGTCCACAATTCCTCCTAACAGTACCGCACCGTGGGTTGCGACCTGCAAGGTATCAATATGGGTGGAGGGGAGATTCTGACCGCTGCGGATTTTCTTAGGAGCGTGGCTGCTAGGGGTACCACAGGAGGGGTATGGAAAGGTGAAAATTTGGTGCCCAGCGTTCGTGCTATAGTGTCTCTGTATTAAAATGGTTTGCGGTTGGGGTATGATAGCGGAGGGTCACGGGTCACTGATTTGCCTTCCCTGATGAAAATACCAACTCAAAGGGAGTATGGATATATAAGTGGTACGACCGGCCATATAAAACAATGAAACCTGTCATGAATGAAATGTCGAAACCCGGCGTCGCATCCCGTCCAGAAAAAAGGAGGGAGTTTTGTGGAGGGGTTATTCTTATCTAATGTAATTCCACCCGGTCTACTATGATTCCTCCATGCCATCCGGGACATAACTCGACTTTCTTCTCCGACCTGCTCCGTATATACGGTTAAAGGTTGCGATATAATTCAGGGCGAGTGGCGCTCATTCGCGTAATGACGGCTGACGATCAAATTATTATCGTTATTTAATATCGGAATCGTAATAATAATATAACACCACGGGAACCCAACCTCCTGTGTTATCTGAATACGCTACGCTGCATAGCGGCTCCGAGTGACTTCCCGTGGGTCTTGGCGCTAGAGAGGCCAGTCCTACAGTATGATAGGGTATTTGTCGTACCATAACGTTTGCCTGTACGAGTGTAGTACCGGTATGCGCACGGATTACGTGCCAGCGTGATGTCAATGCTTCTATTATATCATACGCCAGCTATGATAAATGGAAAGTCCAGTATCAGCAATATGGGTGAGGGGATGCCGTGGTTCCTTTCATCACTTTGCATTGTTTGAGCAAGCCTGGCAGTGCCAAGAATATTGTTATCCTAACTTTGAGTTACTGATTCCGTTTAGGGGGTGCTTGGCAAACGCGATTATCATTTGAAATGACGATTTTGTCATATCTTTGAACCCTAAAATCAAAATCACCATTTGAAATCATGGCTTGCCAAACATGCTGCGATTTGATTTTTGGGTTGAATCCCGGTTTAAAACTCACTTGGCTATTTTCTTTGGGCAGATTTAACATAACTTAGCCTTGGGTGTGGTACAGATTATTCAAATCGCAAATACCAAACTCCAAATAAAGTCAGGTTTCCAAATCACTGTTTCACGTTTTTGCCAACCCCCCCCCCCTTACAGAAACTGCACCTTGATCTCCGTCAGTTGGGACAGCACTAACAAATTCTGGATAGGTCAGAAGACACAGACTGCCCATTATGGCGAGGGTCAATCTATCCAAGGTATCCAAGTTATCCATCCCCCGTTTCCCAAAGCTCACCCATAACGCTGCCGGAGGTTATTACCTGCGGGTTTGAATAGCCTTAGCCATTGTTGCTGGGGTAGAAGAGACATGCTAGTAAGGGGGGGGGCGATATGGCATGAACGTGGAGAGGAATTGATGATTCCAAACGTCCTGGGCATGGTGTCTCAGAAGGGAAACCAAGTACTGCACGTCCGCCCTTTTGAAGAGTCTACAGTGATGCATTCCTTTGGTTATCAATAGCTCTGCCCGTTACATGCAGGACCCTGCGCTCCTAGCCCACCACCTATGGGAACCCATTAGGTTTGGCAATTTTAGATACATGGCATTCCCTGCTGCCACATTCCAGATCTGCCAGGAGAGATCGAGGCATAAAGAAAGTGGGTGAAGGATAATTTAAATCCTAATGACTTCGCGAAAACCTAGCCCAGACCCTTTGATCCTGGATCCTGGAGTCTGATGAAGTGGTCCCAGTGCTTTTGCACGGTTTCCAAAGCTATCATATTCTGTGTTTTCTTTATGCCATCGTTATTGTTTCAGCTTATGATTTCTTGATCGGTAGTATCTGCCCTATGTGGCACTCGGGTGATGCCGTTTGGATGATCGCACTATAAGTAATAATTCCCTTGATAGTTTGTGTCAAGCAGATACTCATACCTAGCCGTTTTTAGTGATTTATTTTCACCAGAGCACAGGGGTTAGATAGAAGGGGCTCAGAAAATCTGAAGATTTGGGCCGCAGTGAGTTATTGTCCTAGTGTAAGATGCTGTATCGCAGTGGTCTCTCAGCAAGCGTATAATATCATACGTGATTGGTCGAAGCCCTTTTATGTCATGAGCCCTCCTGCGTATGTAAGTGTTAGGGTTCCAGATTTTGGTTCTAGTTGGGCGGAAATATGACCAAGAGCATCCCTATCAGTCATTTTGTTGCTGACACTCAGGGTTCAAGACTTACGTTATTAGTATGATATCACTGCAATGAGAGACGATTACATAATAATACCACGAGAATCCCCCTTTCTGAATCGCAGATTTCTAAGGTATTTCTAGTGACAATCGTATGGCAACCGTGAGTACCTGGGATCGATGAAGCTGGAACTACCCGCGGGAACATCAAACATCACTCGACCGATAGCCGCTACACTCAATTCAATAGCAACCTGTTCCGATCATTGCACGGAAAACCGCCAATTGGTACATCTTTCGTATTATACCACTTGTCTTGCCGGCCAAAAGTGAGGTATTGTTGGCATTGTAGATGCCTTGTTCGCACCGAAGTTGTACATGCTTTAAATACCCTCCAGGAGCATCTCGGTTTTCTCTTTCGACCTGTGAAAAAAAATAGGAAACTGACTTTAGCGCAACCCTGAAACTTTGCCCTCCCAATACTACCGGAATGGTTGTTTTCCTCGGGCAAGGCAGGTCCACCTAATATTGACTGTGCCGATGCGAGACCACGAGACCGCCACATTGTCTTCGCCACACCGAGTGGTGGGTTCGTTATCATTGAATTTTCAAAAGAAAATTAGAATTATGAAGCACAACCTTCTGACCGGGTCTGGGGTCGTAATGGGAGCAGTGCCTACAGTGAGAGTCATCGGGTATTGGAGTTTGCGCGTACCCACGTATTCTAGGTACCACGAACCAACCTGTTAGGGCAGCACTCTATAATTGACAAACCTCCTCTCCACCAGCCAAACATTCTTTCGCCTCTTCCATTACTCTCGCTCTCCTTAACGCAATCTACGGATTGTGCCGCACTTCGTCATGGGATTTGCTCTCTCTGTCCGGCGAAGGCTCCTCGTGCTTTTTCTAGGAGTACTTCTTACCGCTGGCTTGCTTCTCGGATACAGGGCTCAAGTGATTCCTGAAGAAGGCGTGGGATTTAGTCCCCCTTCCATGCCGTTCGTAACTCCTATCCCGGAACCGAAGCTTGCTATAGAGAATTTTCCTGCAGCTGTCGAAGGCCGAATTCCCCAAATCCTCGCCGTCAACCAGCCTCCGAAATCTCATCACCCTACTCCACTGTTTATCGGGTTTACAAGGAATTGGCCAATTTTACAACAATCCGTCGTTAGCTATATAACTGCTGGATGGCCCCCTGTCGACATCTACGTAGTGGACAATACCGGAGCCATGGACTCTAACGAACTCGGGCTGTTGACGCTACAGAATCCTTTCTTCATCGACTATCCGAGGTTGAGGGCACTGGGGGTTAATATAATTACCGCTCCCACTTTGCTCTCATTCGCTCAGTTGCAGAATTTCTTTCTCTACACCGCTATCCGGAAGAAGTGGGGTCATTATTACTGGAGTCATATGGATTCTGCAGTGCTCTCCGAAGAGGGAAAAAAACCGTACAGGAGCCTTTACCAGGGTATAATTGAGAACTGGGATTCCCTGAACAAGACGGAGAAATGGGCAATCAAGTTCTTTGCGTACGATCATTTGGCTTTGGTGAACGTTGCTGCTTATAAGGATGTGGGTGGTTGGGACACCCACATTCCCTTCTACATCACAGATTGCGATTTCCATGCAAGACTACACATGAAGAATTACACTACAACAGACGAGAATGTTGGCCATATCTTCGATGTAGGAGGAACTGTGCCCGATCTCTCAGTCTTTTATCCTGAGACACCAAGCGAGCCTCTGAACACGGAGAGGTTCAAGTATCTCCACAAGCTGCTCGACGATATTCAGCGTTCAAAGAACGATGCAAAATACGGTCGGAACCTTTGGCAGGCCGAGCAACGAGGTGGAAAGGGGGAACCCTTCTATCGGAACCCAGTGGTAAGCATTTTCATCCTGCACCGTGTTAATCAAAGGGGACTGACATTTCCTGAAAACACTCAGGGCTTCGAAAAAGCATTAAGGCACTGGATTAAGACGGGTCGGACAATCTTTGCGGAAAAGTGGGGCCACCGGGACTGCGACATATGGGAGATTGGGAAGGAAATCGACAAGGCTTGGGAATACAAGAAAGACTGGTGGATCTAGTTTTTCATGCATTTATCGACCCCGATCTGGGTGATGGAGGGGAAGGTATGGAAGGTTTACATGTGGGGGTGCGAGAGTACTGAACTGTACAATGATGTTTGACCCTACTAGACATCATATCAATGCCTTGCTACTAATAAATGAATTGTTCAATAAAAAAAAGTCCCAGGCTTTTCTCTGTGAGTGCCTCGAGATACCCTATCGGATAACAAACCATAGTATTGTAGGAAGGACCCCAAATACGAGGGTTCAGAGGGTGATCCAAACGAACCATCTGGGTAGGAGCTGATTTATCCACGTAGTGCGCCAAGTAGGACGAACCACGATTGTTCGCGGGTTGTCGAGTTCAAGAAGCGGGCCTGGCCGAGTTTCTTGTTCAGTGAGGTCAGCTTAGGTTGTTAGGATTGAACAAGGAGGTCTTACATAGTAGCTACTGTTGTTATAAACATCGAGTATTGGAGAGGATCTACAGACCTCAGTAACCTTCTTGACAACTTGTGGAGTTGCCTCAACGAGTCTGGATTTGAGCAGGGTAGTCAGTGTATGTTTGGCCTCCAAAGTAATACACTTGTTTGGGGTTTAAAATAATGGAAAAACTAGTGGAGTAGCAGGACACTAGCCTCAATTGTGAGCCACGGGTCCACATGTGGTGTACTAGTAGTGTTTTAACCAACACCTCTTATCAGTCAGAGTCAATGGAAAATCCAATGTTTTCATCGTACTCAGTTGGTCTACTTAGGAAGGGTGGGCTGTCGTAGCTAGCATGCGGGGTTGCAATTTGCAGGGTATCACTACCTTTTGTAATATTACTTGGTGCCTGATTAATTTCCATGATTTTTGTCATATTATAAAGTATATTCATCTTTAAGAAGGGTTTGGTTAAAGGAAGCCGGTCATCTAACAGAGGGTATGAGGCGTACAGGAGGTTGAGCTGGTCAATGAATATCTCTAGCTTCAGATTATACAGCTAGAATAGGCTCAAGTTAGTATAAATGTCAATAGAATAGAGCCAGAGTAGTACCCAGGTATTGTTTTATTTTTTGAAGGGATACCTGCAGAGAGGTGAAAACAAGGTAAGTAAAATAGAATAGTTTAAAGACCAAAGGGGAACAATAAGATAGCTATTCAAATAAGTGTATTCTTTATATAGGTATCTGTCTCAAGTATCATCTTGCATTCTTGCCCTCAGATAACTCTTAAACAAAGGAGATCTTTCTACCATTATCAGAGGCTATAGAATCCACCAGCTGGGCTTATTATTAGGGAATGTACAGCTATCATACTGGAATGCTGTAGCCCAAGTGAAATCCTGGAAAGCTAGAGGCTTTGCTACAATATAACCTATATCATTCCACCAGTATACATTACATGTTGATTCCTAATGAACTCCTAGGATACAATCCTGCCAGTTGTTCAAAGCAGAAAATTAACAGAGTAGAGTAATCTACAGCATCAACAAAAACAAATCCTACCTTGGACGCAAGACGTTCGCCTCTGGACAGGTAGTGTACATGTCTGGACGGAATGGTTGTGCCTTCTTCGTTTTGTGCTGGCGCCTCTTCTAGGAGCGGGCCTTTTGATTCCCTTAAGTCTTATGCATTCCACCGTTATTGTTCCACCCTTGCTGTCCCTGCCCCTCTGACATGAACATATTTCGTCTTAACACTTTATAAACTAGCTCTTCGGATATCCTTTCTATCCAGTGTGCCAGAGAGCAAATCACCCTCCTTCCTAGATAAATCCTCCCAAGTTCTTCACCCACGTGAACTAAATTTGTCTGCACGTATTCATTATCTGGGAGATTTTAGCATGTTGATTAGAGGCAATTGTGAGGAATCTGCTCATTGTCTAGTGCCCTTATATCGACCCCCACCCTCCACATCAGCAGCAGTTGTTTTTTCAACAGCCTACCTCAATTTTCTCTGCATTCCTGAAAAGTTACCGAAAGGAACGAATTTAACTGAACAGTACGCCCGAGTTTGGAATATAGGTGCAGAGCGATTCGCGGATCCTCTTCACAAGTATTCCAACGGAATAGAGCGAGATCTAGCACTATGGGATGCTACTAATCAAATCCAGGGTGGACTCAGATTTTGTAGAATCTTTAGGTTTTGTGACAACAACAAATTTTCCAGAGACTGACTGATTTCGATTTACCCAACATCTGCTAGATACATTTTTGTATTTAATTTATCTTTTATTTGTGTATAAAAAGGTGAACATAGAATAGTTCAATATATGTCGTTAAACGTGTGTAGATCAATTCAATCATTTACTATCCATGGTCTTTCCCCGACTGGGACTACATGAGCTTGTCCAATGACTGTCCCTAAATCAAGTATCTACTTAACTGAGCCAGCGGACTGCTTACACACTCATATATCTCTGCTTGCGTTCGGAAATCTTCCTCTATTCATCGGTTCAAGCAATACAACCAATCCTAGCCTACTGAGACCTCCGGCTTCCCACTAGATGTTTTTTATCTTAAAAAGTCCTAATAATTACACCACCAACCTCCCACACCGATCCCTACAATTGTCCTCTGTGCTAACCTGTATCCATACCTAATCATTCCTGGCACCAGCATGCCGGAAGTCCCTAGCCCCAGTACAGCAGGCCCGATGAATCTGAAATTCATCGGGTTTTGAAAGTCCGGGACTGGACTCTCAAGCTGAGTAAAGGGCTCTACATGAAGTAATCCTAGTTCTGCGGACTGGATAGGTCGCTGCCATTGATCCGTGATAGTCAGCTTGATATAGCGCAGCATCTACACTTTCATCTTGCACTAAAGGATTCTGAGGACCCTGCAAAGCTCATTAAGTGTGTTCGTGATCTTTGCGAGGCCTCTCAGAACTCGCTGAGGTACGCTGCAACGGGAGGAAGCCAACAGCTCTGTTATGACGTTTCCTATCCAAATCTCATCGCAGGCCTTTGCATGAGGTTCTAGTGTCAGCAATCTCATTCCCAGGGCATGCTGGCGGCCATATTGATACAAGATCTGCCAGTGTACTGCTTCAATTTTGTTTGACCTCTGGTAGCCTTCTTTGATTTGCTCTTTATGTGACAGCTCATAGATATCAGTGGAATATATCGAAATGGACCCAAAACGTCAGACATGGTACTCAAAGATAAGTCAAGTAGTGCATCTTAATGAAGTTGAAGTGGTTTTCCTGCTGCATCAAATACGCTTGCTGATCTATCCTTAGAGACCTTTCTTCGATCACAAGTCGACGTTTTTTGGCATTGCAGATGCTGCTAGCTTCCTTGGCCCACAGATCTTGCATCTTTGTCTTCAACTCTTGATCCTGACGGATTGCTGGGCCGCATGTAGTCTTTAAGGTCTGGAACTCGAGAAATATGTCCTTTATACAGTGAAATATTTGTAGATACTTTTCCATGTAGGACAGTGTCTCTTGTGGATGACTGTGATATTGGGCCTTCAGATTAAAATCAATCCATGCACTAAGACATTATAAGCTGCATCTGAAAGAGACTTGTTGTGAACTGGCAGGATTATGAAGTGGGGACACCAAGACTGCAGATATACAGCGGCCGAGTTTGCGCATGTCCATTCCCTGCCATTGTGTGACCTCACTAAGGCTTTTTTTGGTACATTAACTCCAGGATATGCGGGTAGTGCCTTTGAGGCATCGTCGAATAACTGCTGCCGTTAATTGTTTTTCCGGAACCCTTCTACGCATTCGATCATATACCTAATGCGACTAATGTACAGGTTATGCAAGAGATCTGGCTTATGCAGGTCCGCAGGGTCTAGACGGTAGAGTCTGGAGAATTAGTTGCGGCCCATTTACACACCTATCTGGTGAAAGTATTCTGTGAGGTTGGCCATTCCTACCTCCTCGTTCACTAATACTGTTCTATTTGATGTTTAGTTGCGGATCTGATATGCACACTTAGGGTCCCTGCCGAGCTCCTGGCTCAGGACCTCACACTTCGGGCGTGACTTATTACTTAATCATTGTAAGGTCGCTTGCTCAGTATGATCCGCAATCCTGGCCGATAAAATAGGAAAACAGTAGTGTGTTTTGCCATTTGAACAGTCCATTATTATCCCTTCCTGGACAACCACCTGTAAGGGCACAAAGATTAGTTCAAAGGAAGCCCTCAGAATATCGGCTTTCGCCAGCTACTGGGCTTCGTCAATATTGGCTGATTCACCAGTAACCTTTGGTGGTACAGGTAGCAATGCAAGAAGCAGGATCGACATCTTGGTTGGGCTATTTCTAGTCAGCTAGAGGATATTGCTGATCGTGATATATACCAGTCAGGATTTCTTATCTCAGTAGAAATTGGAGAGGTGGGTCTGGTTAGAAAAGCTGATAATCGGAAATACTGTTGATCCAGCTGGCAGGGTTTCCTGCAAGTGAACGGAATAGACAGTAAGCATAGAACACTAACTAATTTGAACTTTGGTAGACCGATAATGTACCTGGGTTTCCCACCACTAGTCCACTATATGCACCTTGGAATATAATCGATTCCCACTTGAATCGTATTCCCGAATAGGTACGTACAGCATATTCATGTATATACGCGACCTGACGGATTAAGTAGAGGACGCAGTCTTTGATGTTGCGGTAATAGAAAGTGGTTGCATGTTTCCCATCCTCCATTGTTGCTTATGTCCAAGCTAGATATTCACAAATGGGTCTAGTACTTCTAGTTGTTTTTGTAATGAAAACGCGGATTGTAATAACCCAGCATCCTTCCCATTCATGCCTTTTGCAAAGTAATCATTGATCTGTGTCTTAGCTACCTTGCTTTAGACAAACTATGAAGACAAATTGAAGACGCTTTCGGATGAAAAATGGCTCTATTGGTCCTCTATTATAGCCTGACTGAGCTCTGCATATCCCATAATATCACGGATTATGCCTCCAGCACCAGGGACAGTTTGCTAACTCAATGGACTCCCCTATAACGCCGGCAGGAAAATGCCCTCCACCTCCGTATTGTGCTTATTATCGGCATTGGTCCAATACATAGTCGAATTGCAATCTGGGACCCCTGGTCTGGGATGAAATTGATAGTCAGGGCCACTCTGATGGCTGATAGGTCGGCCTATGACAAAAATAGCCAGTTGGTTTCCTGTCATACTTTCATCATGCTTGAAACTAGTCAGTCCTAGCAAGGTCTAGTCTGCAGTTGTGCTGAGGGATAGCACGATATCAAGATGCATCCTCCAAATGTGCTTTTCGTATGCAACAGCCTGTTGATGGTGTCGCTGGCAATAAGGACGCTTTGTAGAGTTTGAGCTCATTGTGCTCACATGTAGTGTTTGAGTTTCAGCTTTCAAGGTATTTGTCCAAGTAAGTTTACGCGTGAGTGGATGAAACCCAGGCAAAGTACAGGCGAATACTATCTTTCAAGTTTAAATCAAATTTCCTCCTAGCCTGAAACAGAGAGTAGTTCTCGCACTTGTACTAGTATAGTAGAATGGTTGACAGGTCTCCTAATTCAAGTTGTCCACACAGCAACTTTGGCATTTCAAGATAATTATTACTGGCATCTATAAAGACAGAAAACATGAAATTTCTGAGTCCTGACTAGTGTATGTTATTTCTAGGCCAGCAAGAAAATTCAGCCTTCGCCAGTGTTATTCATAGGCCAATCTATGCCAACACTTACTCCAGAATCATAAGCGATTCTTTACATCAAAATCAAGACCTCTGCCATATCATACTGCTCGAGAATCAAAAGATCCCGATTTAGACTTAGCAAACCTTTTCAATTCTTATGTATAATAGATTTCAACTTAACTGGTAGTTCTCAGCCTCTGAGTGCTCAGTGTAGTGTAGGTCTTCGAGGATGGGATATACAAATTCGCAGCCCAAAAGTAGATTTTGTACCTACATAACCCATTAGTTTAACATTTTATTTCGAGTACTGGATAGAATTATGTAAATTTGCGGCTTAAAATTAGATATTTTGCCTACCAATTCCGCTACTTTTCATCATAATATCTACTAGCATCAAAAGACGGGTTTAGGCGAATTTGTGCCTTTAATGGAGGTTTTGCCAATTCCGGAATTATTTTTTTATGGTATTCTGGGTAGCAGCTGTCTTGGTGGATGTGACGGGGTCAATTTACGACTTGAAAGTAGATTTTATACCTATCTAATCCCGGAGTCCAACATGTATAATTATAGTGTTTAGGATGGCATATATCTTGGCGGGTGCAATATTCTAAACTTGCTGCTTGCAAGTAAATATTGTTACTATGAATATCCAACCTCAACAATTTATTTTCACAGTGTTCAGCATAGCGTCTCTCTTGGCGGATACAATACAGTAAATTTGAGGTTCCAAAGTAAATATAGTTTCCCACCAATCCCCAAGTTGAACATTAATTTGCCTAGTGTTCATCTATCTTAGCAGATGCTATACTGTAAATTTGTAGTTTGAAAGTAAATATTGTTCTTACCAATTCCTGAGTTCCAGTATCCATTTTTACGGTACCTTGCACACTATGTGTCTTGGCAGGAGTGATACTGAAAAGTTGCGGCACATAGGCTGATGTTATACCTAGCCAAATCCTACCACGATACTCGATTTCATTATATTTGGTGAATGGTGCGACAATGGAAAACTGTAAACCAGTGCGAAGGTTGTTTTCAAAACGTAATAACTTGTCCAATATTGGTCCAAGTTTAATAAACAAATCATCAAAATGTACAGAAGCTTAATATTTATCAAAGGACGATTTTTATAATTACCTAATATAGGTAGAATTAATGGTATTTAAAATTAAAGTAGGGGAGTTTTGAGTGTAAAATTAGTAGTCTTGGCAGAATAATGCAACACACCAAAGCAGACTAATCTATATATTCGTGATGATAATCTTTCGTCTTGAGGCAAGAATGATCAAATAAAAGTGCTATATTTGACCAATTCTACATTTCCAGGATGTCAACAATTAGGAAGCGAATACGCCAATGCTGTGTAGTAAGTCTTACTGCTGGAATACTGCTAAAAGGTTGCTCCTGGGATGGATGAGAGTTCCACTCCTATGTTAGATGCAGTAGGTGGTAAGCATCCAGCATTTCTGAATAAAAGAATTCTGTAGTTATACCAAATTTAATATTATGAGTAGTTACTAACTGATAGGTATATATAAATCTAGATATAATAGCTCATGATAAGGAGCAAAGTATAGACAAGGAAAAGAAAACTCCTTGTCGGCAAACAATTTGGAGATAGAAAAAGCATACTAAAGCTCCAGAACAGCTTGCTAGAATCATGAAATATGCTTAGGAAGAGGCAGCAATTCCAGAAGACAATATCACTAGTATCGACCCAGGAGAGGGATCTGGTGTACAAGGTAAAGTTTGTCTAATATTCTAGTAAATTAATTAAAGATACTAATAGTAAATGCAGGATTACAGGAAGTTGAGGATAGGGAGATAACCTCAGATGAGGCCCTGAACTGCAAGATAGAAGGCCTAAAAGGGAGGAATGAGAGTGATATTCAAGAGGCGATAGGAAGTTGGCCTAGATATTCGAAATGTCAATCCATTGAGTTTAAGAACACAATCCTTGCAAAAGGTATGTAAATATCAACAGGAAATGTAATAGCAGAGAATGAGAAATTAATTAAAAGTTAGCAATTTATGATATGAGAAAGCTTTTGAAGTCTAAAAGATGTAAGCCAAGCTGTCAGGACTTTGATCATCATATACACGTCCTAGAGTTTCTCCGTTTTCAGCAATACGCTATAAAGAAACCAATTTGAAAGAGTACACGAAAGGAATTATATTCAATAATAGCAGCAAAATCAGGACATGGAACACAAGTCCGAAACTGCATTCTCTCTAATGAAAAGAGCTGGATACAGAGCCGCAGTCAGCACTATTCTAGGGAGGGAAGGTCACCTATGCTTTATCGCTTAATTGATGATGAAGGAACCTGGCTAGACTTGGGGGAATATATTGCCAGTGAAGGTGATCAAGTTACTGGACAAAACCTGGCATAGGCTATTTCAACATACTGGCAGACAGGGATCATTCCATTTGAGGAGTAGCCAGAGTTAAACAATCCACCAAATCCCTATACAAGCGAGGTAGAAGACCAGCTTGTGCAGTTGTTCACAAAGAGGAAGGAGTTTAAGAAAACATTGAGTACTACAACAGCTGTAAAGCGGCGGCGGGAAATGAGCTACAAGTTCCAGGATATCCACAAAGGTGTTTACAAGGATGGCCATGAAGGTAAAGATGTCATTCGGTATCGACAAGAGGTTTTTTTTGCCTGCTCTGGATGCCTTGGAAGAGAGAATGGTCCAGTGGGAAATTCATGAATGTGATGGAGAGGAGGAGCTCAATATGGTATATCCATTAAATCTCCCTGAAGGCACAAAACCCCTTGTTCTTGTGGTACATGATGAATCTACTTTTAATTCAAATGATAGCCGCTTCAAAATTTGGATAACAGGAGATCACATAGAGTTAAAAGAGAAATCTCGTGGAAAAGAAATCATGGTTTCTGATTTCCTCTCACCAGCATGCCGGCTCCAAGTTCCACCAGAGATGGACCTTACCACTGTGATGGGATATGAAACACTGAATATAAAATCTCAAAGAATGGACTCTCGCTTTGCCACTTGTTCTATTAAATATGGAGGAGATAACATGTGGGATGGTAATCAATTGGTTGAGCAAGTGTTGAATCTTGCAATACCAGTATTTGAAACTGCATTTCCTGGCTGTCAGGCCTTATTTCTCTTTAATAAGGCAACTAGCCACTCCACATATACGGAAGATGCATGGAGAGCATCAATAATGAATTTACGACCAGGTGGCGAGCTACCACAACTTCGTTTGGGTAAAAGTTCTTCAACAGGAAATATTCAAGTAATAGTTCTACCAGATGGTACACCAAAAGGCCTTAAAGTGGTACTGGAAGAGAGAGGATTATGAAGACCAAACATGCGACTAGAGTGTTATAAGTCCAATGAAAGTCCTAAAAAACAATGCCTTGCAGGTGGAAGTTGTTGTGCAAGAGCAGTGATTGCCTAAGAGCCTGATTTTGTTAATCAGAAAAGTCGAATTGAGGAGGTTGTCAATTCGCAAGGCCATTTGATACACTTCTTCCCCAAATATCACTGTCAGCTTAATTTTATAGAATACTACAGGGGAGCAGTCAAGCTATCTGCCCGGAAACGGTGTTGATACAACCTAAAGGCGTTGAGAAAAGTAGTACCTAAATCACGGAACTCAGTACAACCAGTAATTATTAGGCATTTTTGGGCACGAACAAAGTGTATGATGAGAGCCTATCATGAAGGGATAGCTTATGGGACTGCAGATTTCTAGGAAGAGAAAACGAAGACCTACCACAGTCATAGAAGGGTATCAAACTCAAAAACTGAAAAATTAAATTAATGATGTATGATATTGATACCCAAATCACAATACACTACCACCTGTCATAACTTTGAAGTTGTACTGCTCCATAGGTTGTCATTCGCAGGCTTGGCATTTTTGTAGCACAGCCACCGTTGCATATGTCTGTACCACTTGGTTGACAGTTATCCATTGTTGTGCCATACTTGCGTGGGTCTTAGCGGATGGGATGCAGTAAATTTGCAGCTCAATAACAATCTTTTTTATATAATAGTAATCTCCAAGTTCAACAGTTATAAAGCGTTGCTCGGGTCCTAGGCGAAGGGATATGGCAAATTTGTGGCTAAATAGTTTATTTTGTATTTACCTAATCGTCTCGTCTAACAATCATATTTTCTAGGTATCAATGTTTGCCGTGCGGTTTGTAAAGTACAGGAGTCTGTATAGCGTACAAGTTCCGGTAACCAAATATACTAGCGAGAGGTCTATATTTTCATGGGGTTAATGTTTGCAGCGCTGTTTGTTCAGTACAACAGCTTATACAGCATACAAGTTCTATTAGACCAAAAAAAACTGTAAGAGGTGTATCATATATAAGCCATAGCTTACAACCCTACTCCACATCCCTATCCTCACAGTTCTGACCATGCGACCACACCTCCCATCAACCCCCCCGATCACAGCACATCCTCTTTCCATCCACAAACCATCCGCAAAGCCCTTCATAACCTCCCACTCATACTATTCATCACAGGTACGATATACACCTAACACAACCCATCAATTATATTCAACACTGTTAGAAGTTTAACAGCTCACAATTCTCTGCAAAGCTACCTCTTGCCCCATTCCTATTTTTTTGTATATTCCCTTAGTAATTTTGCCTCCCCCTCCAACTGCCCTTACCTATACAATGTTATTATATTCAAATCTAACTTAATTTTGTAGCCGGTCAATTTTGTCTACAAATATTCCAACACCTCCATCAACCCTCACGACTCTCCCAACAATAAACTGTATGTTTCCAAAGCAGTTTTGCTATGTCTTATCTTTAATTTTTTTCTTTGCATACAACTTTATTTGTTTCAGGCTAACTTGATATTCCAGCGGACCGACATTGTCAAAAGAAACTTCTACACACCCTCCTCAACCCTTCAGACTCTCTCCATAAAAACGGTATGTTTCCAAAGCAGCTCTGCTAGGTCTTCTATATAATTTTTTCTTTGTAAAGAACTTTAGTTCTTTAAGGTTAACATGATATTCTAGCAGACCGACTTTGTCCAAAAAAAGTTCAATCTCCCCCCTCAATCCTCCTGACTCACCCAAGAAAAACAGAATGTTTCCAAAGTAGCTCAGCTACGTCTCCTCCTTTATTTCATTTTTGCATACAACTTTATTTGTTTGAGGCTAACTTGATATTCCAGCGGACTGACTTTGTCCAAGGATAATTGAATCCTCTCTTCCAACCTTCTTGACTCTACCGATAAAAACGGTATCTTTCTAAAGCAGTTCTGCTAAGTCTTCTGTTTAATTTTTTCGTTGCATCAAACATTATTTTTTCGGGCTACCATGATAGTCCAGCGGACCAAGTTTGTATGTAGATAATTCAATATCCCCTTCAACCCTCCCAACCCTCCCTAACTTTGTGAAAAATGGCATCTTTCCAAATCGTCTCTGCTGCCTCTTATCTTTAATTACCTTTTTGCAACTGATGATATTATGTGCAAAGCTAACTTGATATTCCAGCGGACCAATCTTATCCTCATAAAATATAAACACCCCCTAAACCTACCTATCCCGAGCCCCGTCACCACACCAGCAATCACATTGCTATGATCAAAGGTCTGCCTCGTTTATCCGAGAACAGAGGGCCACGAATGTGAAGGAGATTTCTTAGTTGTAGACATGTCTGCTGCTTTCCGAAACCCGGGCAATTTCACTCTAGAGTTCTGTACTTGGCGGAAAGTAGTCAAACGCTGGATGGAGCTTGAGAGGATAGTCAGCTTCCGTATCTCAAGTGCAGGACAATGGGCAAGCCACCTGGCATACATACTTACTTTTTAACTAATTGCGAGCAATGGTACGGCCTAAACTGCATCAGGGACAATTTGAATAGCAGACGTCTTATTGGGTGCCTGGATTATTTGCTCCTGGATGTGGCAAAAAACCATTTGCAAATGTTTAGAGCCATGATGCAGGGTATTCCTACGGCCACACCTGTTCCTTCTGCTGTCCCAGCCGGTAATGATCACAAGTTCCCTAAAAGTGTCTCCAGTTAACACATAATATATACACTAATATAAATCTTACAGGTATGGCTGGCCTGCGCTCCATCCCTCTCAGGATCGATATGCCTTCAGTGCTCTGGCCCAGTGAACCACAGACGTCCGCAATAGACAATGGCATATGGAAGACCTGCGGGGTGGTCTATTGGCTTGAGCTGGATGAACCAACCCAGGAGCACTTGCTTGTAGCAATCAAGCCAGTTATAGCATGCAGAGTCGGATATGGGCAGCACGTTGGCACGACCCCGTGAGGCACACTTTTGTCCTTCATTAATCCAGAAGAGGCGTTACTGATCTCCGTGATGCTCATGATATGGGCGAGCTGCTTCGTCCCCATAGACCATCTCTTCCGCAGCTATCGCGACGAAGAGGCGGACCACACTCTGGACCTGGACGGCCAGTCGTTCTATCTCTAGAATAAGAGGGACAGCCTGGTCGAGCCAGCAGTCGAGCAGGTGGAGGAGGTGGAGGAGGAGGAGG
>QFET01004807.1:0-21721 GCA_003316355.1 Tuber calosporum
GAAAGGCTAACGAGAGTGGTAATAGAGGTACCGGAACATGTACTCATGTTACACTTATGCCTTACTGCTTACCTTCTTCTTACTTTCACCTTGTTGTTTCAGCTAGGTGTTTGTTTGTTTGCAGGTAGGAATCTGCAGTTAGGCCCATACCAGACTGTCATAGAAGTAGGGGTTTTGATCCCTGGGGCAGGGAGGTAAGGTTTTTCCACGCCATATCTAGCGATGCATGCGAGCTTTGTACCTTAAACAAAGAATATACGAAGAAAAAAAGGAAAAAAAAAAAAAAAAAATGGCTTGTAGTTAGGACTCTTCAGACAACCAGCTAAGTTCTTTCCTATACAATCACTTTACCTCTTTACCTGTCTGCTCCTCTATTGGCGTTCTGTGATAGGAACTTTAGGGTTTGGCTATCAATACAACGTAGGTATAGTCCTAAGAACGATAGTGGATCTTCGCCTAGTACTACTCGTTGCAATAGTACTCCTACCTTGGTGGCTGATATTAGCTCCACGCCCAATACCGTACTAATCGTGCCAAGGTTGTGGCTAGCGGCCACAACCCCTGGCTGCTCGCTCGCTCGCAACCTGGGACACTCTTCCAGAGTGCCCGCCAGCTCAACATGACTTGCCAGCTCAACATAACTTGTGGCTCAACAAACCTTTTGTGGCTCAATTTTGTGGCTCAACAGATTATTGTGGCTCAATGTATCACTATAGCTTTCTCGAAATTTAACCTTAAATCTAAATTGCTTGAAATATAACCTGAATGCTGAATTGAACTTTACAGCTTGATAGAACTTTGTAGATCAATATAATTTACTGGCTCATAGTACATTGAACTATAATGGAACCTTGATACCCATATAAAAGCTTGCATATTAATGGAGCTTAATAGTGGAAAACAATTCTGTGCCTCAATGAGTATAACCATTCAAGTTGTCTGTATTATGATTATTGAAATTTATATGTGAAAAGAATTGTCTATTCAATTCTATTTTGAATTTTATAGTAAAGTATCATCTTCAAAATTCATAAAAGCAGAGCAATTACAGAGTTTCTTTGCAAATATGCAGTTCCAGACATCATCAAAGTCCTAATTCCTTTCTTTACAATATACACCAATTATTTCATTCTATAATACCATCAATACCACTTGTCCTATGCCTCCGATACCACCTCCCAGTGTATCACTTCCAAGTCAGTGGATTGAACCATATCATGATTCAGAGTTACGAATTCAGGCTGCACTAGCATCCCTCGAGGGAATAGAACACGAAAAGCCAAATCTTAAAGCTCTTGCTTTTCGTTACGAAATACCTATATCACGACTCAGAGCACGCTGGCAAGTAGTGTCATCAAAGCAAGATCGAGTTCCAGCAAACCGAAAACTTTCAGAACACCAGGAATTAGCCGTATGTCAGTATCTGGATCGACTAGATGCTATAGGAACTAGTGCTCGCATTCCACTGCTCTTGGGTTGTGCAAATGCGATACTTCAAAATGCCTATACAGGACCACTACCAGTCCCAGTAGTTGGGGAACATTGGGCATCCCGTTTCCTAACACGTTACCCGGAATATTCAATACGCAAGCAACGCTCCCTCGATAGTAACCGCAAGAATGCACATCAGCCAGCCGAGATAGTGGATTGGTTTGAGAGGTACCAGGCTGTCTGTGATAGATATGATATTGAGGTTGGTGATCGTTATAATTTCGATGAAACTGGCTTCCGAATTGGTGTTGGGCGTGATCAATGGATTATTACAAGGGACCCTTCACGGCAGTCATACCTCGGAAGTTCAACGAACTGTGAACTTGTTTCAGTCTGTGAAACTATTAGTGGAGATGGAGCTGTTTTACCACCACTGGTGATTATTCCAGGAGTTATTCACCAAGAACTTTGGTATAAAACTACCACAATCCCGGATGACTATCTTGTTGGTACGTCAAAGAGTGGGTATAGCAACGATCGTTTAACCATGCAATGGCTCGTGCATTTTTCAACGTTTTTCCCTTAAGCGAAAAGTGGGAGTTTATCGACTTCTACTTTTAGACGGTTTTGGTTCCCACTGCACTAAGCAGTTCATCGATTACTGTGATAGCCAAAAGATTATTGTCTTTTGTCTACCTCCTCATACTAGTCATCTCCTCCAACTACTAGAGGTTGTAGTTTTTCAGCCCTATAAGCATTATCATGCTGAAGCTGTTGAAGCAGCAACCCGTACAGGATGTGGTGAATTTGATAAAGTCGAATTCCTGGATACTATTGCTTCGATTCGACAACAGACATTTAAGCAGTCTACTATCCTGTCTGCATTTAAAGCAACTGGACTTATCCCCTACAATCCTGATATTGTGATTGCCAAGTTACGTGAGGCTGTTCGCAAACCGATGAATCCTTTTACACTACCACGAGCATCATCACCAACTGTCCCTCTTACTATTCGCAGCCTCAAGAGGATGGGGGAGGAATTAGAGCGTGATGCACAAGATTTATCACCAACCTTTAAGTGTAGGCTTAAACTGGTACTCCAGGGAGGGTTAGTACAAGCACAATCGGGTGCATTGGCAATGGAGCACATGGAGCATACTCGTGCAGCTGAGCAAGCAAGATCTGCAAGAGGCAGAGCACAAAACCGAAGGCAGGTGCAGAAAGGAGGAGTCATTTATGCTAAGGATGCGCGTCAAATGGTGAAAAGCCGTGAGGATGCTGAATTGGAAAAGGCAGAAAAACAGCTGCAGCGAGCGCAAAATGCAAAGAAAAGATCTGAGCAAGCAGAGCAAAAGCATCTTGATGATGAAATGAAATTAGATGCAAAAAAATGAAAGCTGTCCAAGCCTACAAGAAGAAAATATCCAAACTTATTGTATCTGAGATTAAGAAACTAGTCAAGTTGCGAAAAATAAACTTGAACTAGAATATTTTGTACCTTAAACTTATAATTTTGTATTGAGCCACAAAAGGTGTGTTGAGCCACAAGTTATGTTGAGCTGGCAAGTCATGTTGAGCTGGCGGGCACTCTGGAAGAGTGTCCCAGGTTGCGAGTAAGCGAGCAACCAGGGGTTGTGGCTGCTAGCCACAACCTTGGCATGATTATAAGGACGGCCTGGTTATATTCATCCAACCTACAGAGAACTAGTTACCTGTTGCAAGTCAGCTGACAGCATAGGATCGTAACACCTCCTTATCCCCAATGCTGCTGTGATGGGGAAAATGGAAGTCTTTTTAGAGCAAGGTCGAAGGGTGGGTCACCAACTGTTTCTCATCGACTCCAGTTTCCATCCTACCCTGTGAGGCTTGCCTGCCCCCTCTGAACTCGCTCCTCCCCCACTGCCGCAGGATGGCCTCACTATGTTTTGCCTACTCACCTCCTGAGATCAACCTGACTGCAGCCAGGCTGTCTCCTGTATTTCCATCTTTCTCCAACTTTAGGGCTGGGGACTCCTTCTGCCCTCTCCTTCGTGGCCTCAGGGCCAACCATTTCCCACTCCGCTGGGACCAACCAAGGCCCATTCACGCAGTCCCCTCCCACCTCCCCTTCGGTGGGATAGGCTACCTCTTGGTCAAGGTGATACAGGACGGTTTCAAACTCCTAGAGATAAATTCCCACCTCCAACAAGGCACAGTCCCTGCCCCCCCTCCGCCAATCCCGGGTGCTGTCTCCTTCAAACTGATCAAAGAAGACTGCATAAAGGGCCTTGATGCTGATTCGACTCTCCTGTCCCTACTCACCTTTTACTACCAGTATAAGCTATCCCTCCGCCCACCTGCCTTCATGTGCGTTGACAGCTTTACAACTAAGAGAATACACCAGATACGGGCTGGCAAGAATTACCTTGCTGCGCAACCCTCATGGAGCAATGCCGATCGCTCTGCTACCTGCCCTTCGTGCGTCTCAAGGGATGAATCCTTTTAGCATGCAATTCTCCACTGCTCTTCCAAGACCCAAGAACGCTAGCTTTACATTCCGAAGCTGTCCTCGATAGGCCATGGTTCTCCACTTTGGGCTGACCTGGACATGATCCTTGGTCTTGCCTCCTACATCCGCGCAATGCGCACAAACCTTTCACCAAACATGCCTGCGGTTTTCACTACATTTGCCTCATCCTCCTCCAGCTATGACTCAGACTGAGTGGAATTTCTTTCCTGTTTATATCTTTCCTTGCAGTTATGCTATTATTTGACTTCATTTCTTTCTATACTTTATGAATCAGCTGCCATTTTTGGGTGCGGTAACTGTATGGTTATCACTAGGGGAGAACTTGTACAGTTATTTCTTTTGTTTTGCACGTTTGGAATTAAAGTTTTGTTTATACCATAGCTAACGCTCCATGCAGGTTTCTGTACGTTAACAGCGAATATTTGGGATAATCAAACTCAAAATATATTCTCTGGAGCAAGGAAAATTGCCAGAAGGAAAGAGAATACTAAAGTGATAAAGGCAGAGGGTCAGTTGTCGAAAGCATAGAAACCAAAAACACATGTTAAAAAGGCACCAAAGAGCCTTCATTTTATAAGATTAAGGCTTGGGCAAAAGTCAACCGGGTAGTTCAAACTCAGTGGAAGCAAATATTAACATTCATAATTGTTGAAATTAAGCAACAAGTAAGTTTGGGCAAATTAAAAAGGATACAACCTAGGTACTTATTTGATTATATAATATACTTTTCAAAAGTGTATTCTTAAATTCAATTATTTTATAGAACTACAGGACAATAATGTGCTATAAAGTTATAATTTGCAAGTGCCACAAATCTGTAGAGCTATATTATTATATAAAAGTTAAATTGAGTCATAAAAATACATTAAGCCAGAGTGTTGGATCAAGCTGCAAATTTGGATTAAGCTGTCAGGCGTTCAGGAGGAGTGCCTATTGTATACTAGTATATCAGCAGCCTAGGATTGTAGCTGCTAGCTATAACCTTTATGTAAGTACAGTTATGATACCTCATACAAATTACCTATTTAAAGACAAAAGCTCAACAAGCTTTCAATATGAAACAGTTGCAAAATATAATAGAACCATAATTAACAAATAGGCTCTTAGTTTCTTTTATAATTAGTTTCAAGTATGGTTTTCATACTTAGGCCCTGTTCGGCATGTCAGAAATACTGTAGTATTTTTCTGAAAATACTGCTGTATTTTTTACGATAGTATTTCATGTTGTAAATATATTTGAATATAAAAATACATGATTCCTTTGTACTATATTGTTAGATAATTACAATTTCTTTTGATTGTATTCAAGATCTTTCATAGGTAAATATATTATATTTGATTTTCCAAAATCAAACAAGGCCAATTCTTCCCAATCTAAACTGTTCAACCTAGTATCAGCTTCTACCATTATCATACTCTCATATATATCAATTATGGAAGACAATCGAGAACCAATGGACGACGAGAATAACATCCGCCTTCGATTCAATGCCAAATTCCTTTTAAATATCGCAACGGCTGTTTCGAATATAACCGGTATACAGCAAGAGGTAACTGAATGTTGAACATCGATGCTTAGCGGTGCAGGTTATCTCGAAGAACTTTTGCATCCAACAACCAATGAGAGGCGAGTTATCGAAGTCCTCAGAATGTCTCGTGGAGTATTCCTTCAGCTATGCAAATGGTTGGAAGATGAGCAACTTCTATCATCGACAAAGTTTGTTAAGATTGAAGAGCAAGTTGCAATGTTCATTTGGGCGGTTGGTCGAAATGCCTCCAATCGTGATGTTCAGGAGAGGTTTCAACACAGTGGTGATACTGTTAGCCGGTAGATTTCTTTCCTTGTAATTTGAATAGTTGGATAATATGAAAGCTAATAATTTTTTATATTAATAGATACTTCAACCTAGTTTTAAATGCTCTTATCAAGTTGCATACAAGCTATGTTAAGCTCCCTACCAATGAGTGTCCATATGAGATATCGAGAAACAAGAAGTTTTATCCATACTTTAAAGATGCACTTGGTGCAATTGATGGTACACATATATTAGCACATGTCCCTGGTGAATATGTGGGACCATTTCGAAATCGCAAGGGGCATATCACACAAAATGTTATGGCGGCCTGTACATTTGATATTAGATTCTGCTATGATTTGGCTGGCTGGGAAGGGTCAGCTCATGATGGCAAAGTCTTGAATGACGCATTCGACAAGGGTTTTATAATCCCTGAAGGAAAGTACTATCTATGTGATGCCGGATATGCATTGAGGCAAGGGTGTTTGACACCATATCCGAGAGTTCGGTATCATCTTTGTGAGCAGTACCAATCATGCAATCGGTAAGGTTTTCTCTCCTGATAGTTCATTCTCTTATTTAGACAAATTTGCTTTCAATTGCCATACAAATACTATATATTGAATTATTTAATGGAGACTAATGATATATATATATTAGACCACGAACCAAGGAGGAATTGTTTAATTTGCGGCATTCCCAACTAAGGAATGGGATTGAGCGGATATTTGGTATCTTAAAACGGAGATTTCCAATCTTGAAAATACCACCTGAGTATCCATTTCCAAGTCAAGTTTTACTTGTCTTAGCTCTTACTGCTTTGCATAATTTTATCAAAAGCTATCAGCTAGTAGCAGAACTGGATAATGATGATCATATTCTTGATATGAATAATGACAATAATGACTCGAATGAAGAGATTCAATCACAAGGAAGCCAGCAATCTAGCAGGGCTAATCAAGGTATGCATTCACAACTCTTTAAGTAAGCAAGGTATTAACTTCAAACCAATAAACCATAGTAGGAAGAAGGAGGTCTGAAGGTTCAGGATCTCAGGAAGTGAATAAAGTCGAGTTTGCAGAAGTAGGAGAGTTAGAGAGCAATGAGTATGAAGGCAATAATGGTAATGAGCAACAAGCTATGAGTACTATAAGAGATGAGATTGCATCTGAAATGTGGCATGATTATCAGTTGTATTTAAATAGACATCGAGCATAATACTAGTATACAAGTATTATTTGCTAGTACTGCATTGTTGGTCTATATGATACTATAGGGACCAAGGCCAAGTTCCACTTATTGAGGAAGTCTATTATGTACATTAGGAGGCAAGCTGTCTTGCAATCCAATTGGTTCTAATTACAGAATAAGAAATAACAGCGAGAAATCCAATTGCATTTTTCCTCTCCTGAAGAGCAAGGACAACTTGAGTCATCTCTGATTCAGTATACTCATCAGACTCTGCATAAAGTTCAAGAAACTTATTGATAGCTTCCTCCTCCTTGCTGGTTTGACTCTGCATTCTCTGTTCAGCTGTCTCATGCCGAAGTGCAAGAAGTGCACCAGCGAGTACACTTTGGAATGTTTTACGCAATCGAACACACTTATTGCGATGACCTCCATCTCCATCAGCATCCATCTCACCACCACTAATATCTGACAACCCACTCCGACTCCTCACAAGAGAGCTCGACCCCTGACCACTTACTCCACCTCCCAACGAAGAAGAGGTGTACCAGCTCGAGCAAAGCCCTGACTATTTGGAACTGGCATGTTATTCCCAAGAATCTCTAAGCCCAGCTCAGGCTGACTGCCATACTCCACCTCCAGATCATCACCAACCGAATCCGCAACCTCTTACCCACTTTCCAAACCCTCCTGCTGCTCAGCCTCAGACTCGATCTCCCCAGTTCTTGCAAACTGTCCAGAAGCAGCAACACCGGAAAATAGCTCCTCAAGAAGCTCATAGCAGGGCAATCCCTTATGGCGATACTTTGCTGCCTCTTTATGCACCTAAATTACATTATTCAAATCACTTATTAGTTATAACATAAACAAATAATATAGACTCGGTGTTTGATATGTCAGATGACAATGTAACTTACAATTGTATACTCGTTCCACACTGAAGCAGGTGCAGTTGGAATACCTTTCACCGCATCCCAGCCAAATCCTGCGTTGGATTTTATCTTGCGAACAATATCAAATTCGCGCTTCAGCTATTAATGATATCGTCAATCAATTAGCTAATAACTCTTCATTTGAATCATTCTATCCATTCATTATACATAATAAGAGCAACTTGGTTAAACAACTTACAATAGCTTCCTTATTCTTGGCCTGACTAACAGTTATGGGCTTTGTAAGTACCTCCGAAAATCTGGTATTTAGCTCGGCCACAATATCTGTCCAGACTGTTTTTTTAAATCCGTTCTCAGCCCGCTCGCCCAGTCGAACACGCCTGACAAGTGCTTCGATAAGAAACTTCTCAGAAGAGGATATCCAGATACTGTTCCCCATTTAGGTTGACAAGATCTAAACCAATAGTACCATGTTAATCATACTTTAAACAATAATAGCCTATTAATTACTAGGAACTAGGAACTCACAAGTGATCTTAACAGTTACAGAGGAAGAGATTTGGGAATAGCCTGGCTGAACTTGTCTTAAAAAGAACACTATGTTGTTCAATCAAAAAGTGGAGATGAAATATGTGCTGGTTGTGAAGACAAAATAAATCATAATTTGCATGTATATATATGACTTGATACAGGGAAATAATATTCAAATTTTATAGGTTATAATATACATCATATGCAATCTTGCTGATTAAGGAAATACTACTGTAAAAGTGGCCTTGCCAAACACCATTATTTATGGAAATACTACAGTATTTTTATTTCAGCTTATAAGCTATTTTCATGAAATACTACAGTATTTTATAATGCATGGTTGCCGAACAGGGCCTTAGTTTATTTTATGTTTGATTTAAAGTATTTATTCCATTCTTGAAATGTATTATTTTGGTTTTAAGAAACCTTAAAGAATCTTGATTATTTGTTTTATTTATGAGGCTTATTAAAGCTAACGAATGCATTTCAAAACCGCAATTCCTTAGTATTTAGAGACAGCAGACTTCAACAGACAAAGTTTACAATATACTCATACTTGGTTGATCAGTTCATTTTTTCAGTTTGCAAGAAACCACTGCTAGTATATCAAGGTCTTAACTATGCTAGTGATATCATATAATAACCAAGGCTATTTAAACCTCCATTGAGCTTTGTAGCAATTACACTGACTCAAAGTCCCCACATAGTGAGATCTGAACCCACTCTTGTTTTACCCTTTCACCACTCTCCTGGGCTGGATTACCTCAATACAACCAGGAGGCATTATACTATCTAGTTACCATATCTCCCATATTGTTCCTTGTTTTATTTTCAGAGAGACTCTGTTACTACTTTGTGGGATCCCAGAGCAAAGCAGAAAGGCAAAGGAAGCAGGGAATCGACCGTAACCTATTGAATTGTTTTCCTATACAGCGGACTGTGTTTCTTGCCATGTGGAGTCAGTAGAGTGGGTTTCGCTGACGATACAATATCTAAGTCAGATTCAAGCGAATGAGGAAAAGGAGAGAAGGTACAATCATCAGAGGATGGTGAAAGGGCAGAAGAGAGATACCTTTAATTGACTCAAAAATAAAAATCTTTAAAAAAAAAAAATCCCTATACTTAATATTCCCCCCAATCTACAATCATTTTGAATCCACCTGTTAACTTAGTCACAGCGTGTCATGGAGTGAAGATAACCGAAAGTCTCCTATAGGTTTGGATGGCAGGAGCCATAATAGATATGTTTATTTTCTATAGGCAGCAAACAAATTAATTGTTACGGTACTTGGACGAAGCCTACTACAGAAAATACTATATTCAACGTAGACGTTTAAGTGTCTCTAGAATATCCACCACTTCCTGAACACTGACTCCCAAGTTGTCGACAGCTTTCCCATTCCCTTGAACGACTGCAGTTGCAACATCATCAGGTAGATCCAGGAAAGTCTCGATGAAATTCCCATCGACAAATCGCATTGGCTCTGTGCTTAAGGTATCTAAAGGCGTCGACATCGCCCGGTAAGTTAGGAAATTGAGGCCCCCTAACCCCCTGACAGCGTTTGCGAGGTTGGTCTGAAGATTTATCAATAGATCTATCTCAGCAGCTTGAACCTCGCCGAGGAGAAACATAGATCCGTCAATCTGCTCGAACTGTTAGAGAAATTGTGATGTAATATATTATATATTGAGGTGCATTACCGTCGAGAAGTAGGCTTTTGGTTGAACTTTGCTTCCAGCCAAGGTCTGATCAGAGACTGTAAATAGTTAGTAATTACATCTGGATGTGAATATAGAAAGCTATCAAAGGGTATAGGAACACACACTCCTCCTGATTCTGTTAACATACTCTCCAATTTTCATGGATGAAATCTGCCGAAGTTGCTTTTTGTCATCCTCAGTGACCCCAGAAAGTTGTCGTTGCCAAACAACCAAATTGCCGTCCGTATCAGAGCAGAAAACAGTCTTTTCATCCAACAGCTCAAGGGCTGTTAGCCAACTGGGTTTGAATGCCCTTGCGACCTCAACAAACTTAGGGCTTTCGTTTTCTTTATCCGGAATATACTCAAGAATCGAAGGACCATGCATGAAATCACCAATAGCGATGATGCCATTGTAGGCCGCAACGTCGAGAGGTGAACTATGGGCATTGAAGCTTGCTAACTTGGTGATCGTGCACCCAATAGGACTTGCTGAGTTTCCTATAGCTGTTTTGCCCTGAAAGTCTGAGGGTTCAATAGCAAAAAGGCCAACCTAGTTGAAGCGATTAACAGTTTAATCATTTAAACCTAATAGGGAGGCATTATAATGGTACCGTTCGGCCAGTCGCAGCCACGAATTTTCCTTCTCCAACCACCTGTATCCCATGTACCGCCCCCGGAGTGTCGTACGTTGCCGTGAACTTGATGCGTTTTGCTTCGCTCACGTCAAAAACAATAATCCTACCCCTTTCACTTTCGTCCTCCCTTCTATCCAGATATGCAGTTCCTGCCAAAAACCCTTCGGAGAGTGATCCATTCCCATTACAGAGTTTGCCAGATGCAAGGCTTTCAGCAAGCTCGAGTTCGTTTAGCTTATAAGAATCAATAACAGAAAAAGCGGTGTTATCAATAAGACGGATATAAGATGTATGTATGTCGTCGCCCGTTACCTGATTGGTCACTTTTTGAACCGTAACAGCTGCAATAATATTTTTTCTCTTCGAGTACGCTATCCTTCGAACAACATCCCCAACCGGTAACGATTGGACATGCATAGTCCTGAGAGGGTCCACAACGGAGAGTTTTAGGTCAGCTTCGCTGGCTATAACAACGGCATCTGGAAAGTTGGGAGAATTAAATGAGGTAACGTAGGTTGATTTGTCGGCCGTAACAGACGCGTACACAATTCTCCCATCGCTACCGTATATAACGCTCGGATGGTCACAAGTTGCAAAAACTGTAGTTCTCTTGTTTTCTCCTAATATTGGCTGAAACCGTATTGGTTGTGTACCTAAAATTATATGCTTCTTTTCGTACAAGTCGCAAGTTATTTCATTCAATGCGAAAGTGCACATACTGCCGTCACCCAAGGAGACAAGCAAGGTTGGTGGTCCATTCTCTAGAATCCTCGCAAGAAGCAAGGAACGGGGAGTAGTAGCACTGTCCTCTTTAGAAAATACTTCCTGGGACAAGATGGAGAAAGAGTCCACGCTAAGAATTAGAACCGATGACACAGTCCAGAAGCCAACTGCGCAGATTCTGGATGGCGAAGCAGGCATGTTGATGCAACTTATTTCGTTCTCAAAGGTCTTCCTGGTGAGCTCTTTCAAATCTCGCGTGAGATCGAGAAGAACTAATGTAGCACCCATCGCATAAATCAGTAAGTCCTGATTTGCGCTTGCCATAGTTATAGTGAAGCCATGGTCTGGATAACTCTCTGCAATGACAGTACCGCTATCCGCATCAACAAGCCTCACCACAGTAGAGGTGACTTGCAAGAACCGGCTACCGACAATATTATGAGCGATAATAGTCCTTTGGTTGAGCGCAAATCCCATAAACTCGTCCAATTCCTCGATATCTCCAGCATCGTGGAATTTAAATATCCTAGTTTCCTCCACAAAGGAAACAACCAGCACATTGTCGCAGCTAATTGAGAAAGAGGGTTAATATTTTCTCTCTTTCAAAAATTTTCATCCAAACGAGAATATGGCATACCTGCTTTCAGGAATCGATCGCAGGTTCCAGAGACCCCGGACTCCACTCATCTCCCCAAGAACACCTAAATCATCCAGACCAACGCCACTTCTTATGTTTCTTAGACGGCCCTGCTTGTGGCCACCACTCGCTGATAAAAATCTGATATGGCCGGGCGAGTATTGCCGCGTCCCTTCGTCAGACCTTGAGTAGTCTAAATCCATAACTTTAAAGTCGACCGTTGGACCTATGTTATCAAATACTTGCTGAACCCGGACCCTCGGCTCGTCCTCATAAAGCTGAAGGAGTTGTGAATCACCAAAGTGAGAGCCCAAAAACAAAAGCCCCAGGCCCAAGTGAACCAATGTTTCTGGAATAGACACCTAAGGCTATTATTAGCCAGAGTGACACACCCGTGGAGTCTCCCGGTAGCTCACATCTCCAATTTGCTTTAACCGCGGACGGACTTTCCCAGTTTTAGCATCAATTGATAATAGTAATAAATGAAGCCCCCCAGCTTCGTCCCCTAAAATATATCTCTGCGGGCCTAACATCTCCCAAGTCGTCCATACCGCAGGAGGGTCTATAGGCTGGAAGGTCTTGTTCCCAGCATTGCTGAAATATTGGATCATTGTCACTCCAACGAGCAATAATCCATTTAAAGGTGGCTGGACAGGTATAAGAAATAGAGCCTCCTGTCCCCCCTTCATATCCTGAATCGCCCAGTCCGAAAGTTTAACCTCACCGGATTTCACCGACAATTCATATGTATTAACCGCCATTTCGTCGGCCTTGAAGGGCTTGTAAAGGACAGCTAGTACAGGCAGAACAGTACCAAACAGAAATTTCATATCAAGGATTTCCAGCTCCTTGAGCCTCACAACACACGGGTCCCTGATGTTACCTACATCTAAAGACATGTGCGACCTTCTAGCACCTTTAGTTGGTTGCTGAACCTGTGGAATGGCGAGGAATATTCCCTTATAAACGTGCAGCCCTAACAGATTTTTCCCCGGGTCGGACAAACACAGAAAAGAATCTGATAACTGGGAGTGGTAGTCGGAGAAATCTACCGCCGGATGTTCGTCTTTGGGTTTTTTGGCTACCGGATCCCATGATATTGTGAAATATTGGTAATTGACTTGGCCAATCACAATTAAAAGATGATCTGTCTCGGACTTCTCTGGCCTGAAGGCTGAAAGAGCTATCACTCTTCCATAAATAGGAAATTTTTCCTGGAGAATGATACCAGGCCCAGCAACCTTGTATACCTCCAGGTTGGATGATTTCCTAACGAGTTTAAAATCACCGTAAGCATATGCAAATAGAATGAACAGTAGAGGAAACAAAGACCGGAAAACCTACGCGACAATGAGAGAAGTCTCCCCTGCAGCTAGGAATTCTGCTTTTATAGCAGTTCGGACACTGCTTGCCTCGTAAAGGGTTGCGACGTAAGACATCTCTAGGGAATCGGTGTGGGAGCGGCGTAAAGATAATATATTCAGCAAGGCCCGAAAATTGGCGAAAGAAAAGACAGAAGAAAGGTTGAGGAAAGGGAAACTCCAGATGGATAGAGGGGTAAGTAAGAGGTAAGACTGGTTGTTGACTTGAGGCAGTGAGTCTCCAATTCACGCTCGTCATAGCAGCGCCAAGCCCGATTGATCTCGGGAGGGTTACAGACAGTACCGTTTTTCTGCTCGGATCTCTCCCAGTTGCAAAACAAAGAATCGAGCTACGGTACTCGTACAAGTACTGTACCCAGCAAGTACTACCTGAACACAGGGATCAAAAATTTGTATGGCAGCTTGTCTGTGCACATCCGTGCGCCCATACTGTATTCTGACTCAAATGTCTAGGTAATTCTTGCTGTGTACTTGTGCGGGTGCTTAGCGATTTGAGTCCCGGAAAACACCGGACACAAGGGTGACATCGAATCATTGACATTGAATTGTTGCCATCGAACTATTCATACAGCCCATCCCCACGTCTACCCTACACTATGGCAACTCTACGACTGGCACCACCAAGGTATTCCAGACGAGGTCGACCTCAAGCATGGGTGGTGTATGTTCTCAAGTTGATGAATCCAGGGAGAAGCATACTGTATGGGCCTTCAGACACTCAAAGACAGGGGAACTGGGAGTACCAATGTGAAAGCAGGGAGGTATGAATCAAGGGACGAAACTTTAGGAGACGAGAGATGAGAGTCACAAAATCGGGCCCCCAGTACGTCCACGGTTCTAACCCATCTCCTTGCCAGCGTATGGTCATACAACACCGGAGACATGCCTTACTGTTGATTGAATCCTCTGCCCCACACCATGGATTCCATGCATGGAAGTCCTCTTAGAAAGGCACTTTCAAGTCACGATCTGACCCAAAACACCTTACAACACAGCCCACTAGTAACATGTATGTTGGAAAAACCTATTATAATACCTTAGCTGTGCACTTTAATTTGATATTCGCAATCTTAGCAGTACCAACAGCCGACAAACGATAACAGAACAGCGTAGGATTCCCAAACAACTGTTTCCGGATATGCCTCCAGGGGCATTGTGAACCTTTACCAAAATCCCTTTTTTTCTACAGACTAGCGGGGAGAGAGAGAGCTATCGGAACTTGCAATGCCCTGTTCGTTGATCCCTCCCACTCTCGTAACCCGACCCCCACAATCCATAGAACTGTTTGGCAAATAAAACAGAGTTTCATATATAAGTTGAAACATGGAAGAGAAAGAAAAGCGAGCAACATGAGTGCTAACTTAAAAGATCCCATGAGATCCAGACCAGGACTAGAGACACCAATACGGAATAGAGAAATATACCCAAATTCTTGGTCCTTCTTAAGCCATGGGACCGGAATTCCTCCCAGAAACAAGCCCCATCAGGAATTTTGAGCCCTTTATAGCTACAGTGGGCGGTGCTGGTCTACTACGGCTTGTTCCTAGACTACAACTGAGCGCCGAGAATTTGTGTGGGTGCCCATGAAAAAAGATACATGCTTTCAAAATGGCCAATTTTACATGGTCACAGTTCGTTCAACACCGCACTACATACTTCAATAGTGAAATATCACCTCTAGAATCAACAGAATGGCTATTTCACCGAGAATTGATCTACTCGCACCCAAGGTGGTGGAGTTCTGGCGTTCTGAAAAACGACATTTTTGGTGTAAAAGTGGCCACCCACGATACTTGTAACTTTTGTGCTGGTGCTGTGCCAACACTCCCCTAGGCCCTTACCATTCACTGACTTTAACCCCATGCAAGAGCTTCAAATAAACCGATCAGACCACCTGAAGTAAAATACCAGTACTAGCCAGCTCTGAGATAAGTTAGAGTTCTGCTATACAGTACAAAGAGAAGTCAAAGTGCTCGGATTAGCTGTGAACCTACCCTTCCTTGCCGTTGTTAGCGCATCTCAGGCCAACGTTGGCATGATCCCCTCACAATTCTCACCCGCGAGAAGAGGCCAACGGCACTTGGAACAGAGAATACCTACAATCCGCACGAGCCCAGAGAGAACCCTCCCACAGTTGCCACAAACCAAGCCAAACTCCCTACTACGAAGCGATACCGGGAGGGGGGCTTTTTTTATTTTCTTTTACAGCAATCGTCGCACTCCCTATGCAAGATTTGAGCCTTCCGACCTTCAACTACCAGTATGGCCTACAAGTACAGCACCAGCGTTTATCAACATCCGCACTAGCTTACAGATCTCGCACAAGCGACCTCATCGGCCGTTATCAAAGCATTGTTCCGGCTACTGACGCTGTTTTAGGAAATTTATTTGTTCTCCCGTTCGTTCTATAGTGCCGGAGCAAGCTATCCCAGATATCGTCACTTTTTCCCCTCGTTTCCCCCCAGCCATCTGTAAACTACCGAAAAATCTCTACCCTTGCACTCCTCCACCCCTTCGACAGCTTCGTAGACCTCCCTTGCTTTCTCACCCATGGCCAACTTCGCTCCAACCTCTTCAGCAGCTTGGATGGCAAGTCCAAGATCCTTCCTCATAAGGGAAACGCCGAACCCTCCCTTGAATTCCCTCCGGGCTGCATCAACAGGATTATTGGTTTCGCTGCTCCAACATCTTCCAGAAGAGACATTGATGAGGTCTTTCAGCACCTTGCTATCTAATCCCAATTTGATCCCGAGATTCATCGCTTCAGCGGTAGCGATGTTGCTTACAGAGAGCAGATAGTTATTGGACAATTTCCCTGCCAACCCGGAACCAGGCGGTCCGCAGTGGATAACACGACCACCCATAAGGGAGAGGAGGGGCGTGATTCGAGGAACAAGTGCTGGCTCGGACCCAACCATGAAGGTCAACGTCCCTGCAGCCGCTCCAACAGTTCCTCCGGACACGGGGGCATCAACAAATTGGCCACCGAGGGAAGACTCGCGCACGAGCTCACCGATAGAGAGGGAGGTAGATATGTCGATGGTTGAGCAATCGATGAAGATCTTTCGCTCCTTCCTAGCAGGGCTAGGTGATACATTAAGGAAAGAATAAAAGACAGATTTAACATGCTGTGGCCCAGGAAGCATGGTTATAATCGTGTCCTACAGTGTCCTCGCCAGCGCGTCAATCAAGAGGCAATTCTAATGGGAAACAAGATGCAAGGTACGAAAGTCTCAAAAATGGCTCAGAGGATTGGCTTTAATGAAATAGAAAAATCACGGAGAGGAAACTTCAAGACGAAGCCCCCCAACTTAGAAATAATTCATACTGATAGGATATGCTCATCATCAAGAGAGACGAAGCTTCAAACAAATTATCAACAAGAATAACTCACACTTCTATCCACAACCTCCTCGAGCCTGCTCGCGACAACAACATTCTTAGACGTCACGCCTGATTCGTCCACAAAACGCTCCGTCGCATCCTTATTCAAATCGAAGATAGCAAGAGTATCGCCGGCGGGGGCCTTGACACGTAGATTCCGAGCCATGGGATATCCCATTTGCCCAAGTCCAACAAATCCCCACGTGGCATCACGGTAAGCAGAGGTGGAAAAGAGCCTTCTCGGGGACGGTAAGAAGTAGCGAGAGCGTAGGAATAACATGATATGCAGTCTCAATCTCGAGCGGGGTTGAGCTACTGTGGCTACATGACGCGAGTGGGAGAGAGTAAAAGCAAATCAAGTCCATATTTGTCGCCGCCTACTCGAGTTGAGTACGAGTACGGAGGAAGAGTGTGGGCTGTAAGAGGAACAACCGAAGGCCCGAAGCAAAGCGAAGCGCTTTTTACCTTTAGGTTATTTGTGGGGGGCTGGGATTGCGTTGCGGCCGGCTCTGGCCCCCGGTAACAAATCCGCCGAATGTAAGCAATCTAGGGTTTACCCTTATGCAAGAGTTGGGGATTTTAGAAGCTGGTGTAAGCATTATTGTTGTAGATAGCCGAGGCGACCCTGAACCGCATTCCGGCGTTCAGGATTAAAGTTGTGCTTCATCAATTCTCCTATGATAATAATATTATGATATCTTCCACCGCATCGCAGTCGCACCTCAAACCCGCCTGTGGAGGAGCGATAGCGGTCGGCGGTGCAGTGCCAGTACGGCACCATACAAGTGCCCGTACAATCTATTTTACAGAGACCACATGTTTCCAGTCTCTAGGTAATATCACCGATGCACTGCAGCGGGTTTCAATTGAACAAACAGTATAAGTACACTGCACTCCTTATGCTGCCATTGAGCAATAACAAACATGTCCTGCCATGCACCGGTACCTCAAGTAAAATACTATATTACAATTCTCAGAGGTTGATCCAACGAGTATGCAGTACATCTGTGGGAAACCCCACTGATTCTTAGAAATTGAAACTATGATAATACTAGTGATATATTGGCAAACTGGGGGATCATCAGGTTCTTATAGCAGAAACTCAGAGGCCAGGCATTTTAGCCTCTAAACCAACTCGGAAACATCTGTAAGAAAGTAGGATATCGGAATCCTACACCTCGAAAATTTGCAGTGAAATGGGTGAAATGGAATTATAGAATACACGCAAACAATCAACGATTGAAAGTTTTAAAGTGGAACAAGTTTCAGGACAAGAACCCCAGACAAAAGAAGTGTAAAAAAAACAAAAACAAATAATAACAAAGGGAGAAGGTAAAGAAAATAAAAATCCAACAGGTTATACCCAGAGTCTAAGGCCACTGGGTTCCTAAAAAAGCCTACTGAACACGAAAAGGGCCTTTGGAACAGACAATAAATAATCAGAAAATAGAAGAAAAGGAAAATAGGGGGAAAGTAAAAAAGTGTATCTGGGGCTAACGATAGTTTTTTGAAAATTCCAGGAGTTTAGAAAAAATGGGAATAGGAAAAACAGTTGACAAGAAATGTTATACCAAGGACAGAAAAAAACGAAAAACGCAAGAACTGTGAGCATACCATAAGAGGGTCGACTCGTGAAAACTTAAGAGCCCCGGCACGCAAGGAATCGCATTCCTCACATAATCCAGGACAACACCCGTGAAACCGAAAGTCATGTTTAGCAAAATCTCCCCACACTATAGAACATAGGGGCACAGGGCTCTGCGCACATGTGTCAGTCTGTCAGTGCACAAGCCATTCGGTAAGGGATTGCTTGGAAAGATAGAGAAACCGACCCGATAGCCAGGACTGCTGTCAATCCAATTAAAGCCTTGTTCTTGACTTTCTCCCTTTTCAATTCTTCCTCCAGAACCCTCGACCTCTTGCCGTGTCTATGGTCGGACTCTTCATCGGCCCCGGCCTCTTCAGAACCTTCGATATCCTCGGCCTTTCGCTTTCTGCCGACACCATTGGCGGGAGCAGCATTAGAACCGCTATCAAGGTGTTGGGCCTCAGCTACCATTTCTTTAGCCTTAGCAATCATTTCCTGCGCAGTCTCTGCTAGCGGGATCGTGATCTCGCCAGATGAAAGTTCGAGCTTAACGCAATTTCTTGCAACCTTGACATCTCCTTTCTCCTCGCTTTCCTGGTCAACCTGGAGTTTTATTGTTGGCTCGCCCTTGACCGGAGTGGTTAAACTGGTTTCGATCCCATTACCGTTGGTCAACACGGGGGCGGTCTCAGTGGAAGCCAGAGTCGTCTTCTCTGTCGCTGTTAGGGTAACGACCTTGGTCTCTTCTTCCATAACCTCTGCGATCGGTGCAACTTCTTTTTTTAAAGGGCTGTCCTTGGCTGCCTTCGCACGTGTTTTTCGCGGAGTTGATCCAAGACGTTTGCTGGGGGATGTCGATCGTGTAGACCGTCTTCGAGGAGCGGGAGCAGTGCTGGACGCAACGGATCCCGCGTCAGATTCGGCAGGCTTGAAATAAGGGGGTGGAGGAGTAATATTTCGTTTGCGATGGTCAGAGGGGATCACTGACTCGTTATCCAGTAGGGCTTCAATCCACAGTCTCATTCCATAGCTGAGAGAATACGTGTGTCAGTCATGCAGCTCGGTTGGCCCGAGAGGGGAGAGGGGCACTCGGGTTACACATACTCGTCGGCCAAAGCCAGGGCTATTGAACAATGTTAGCCACTCGCCCAGAGCATAATCAATGATGCGACCTGAAAAATAGATAGACTTACCATCAGTGGGGTGAATCCACAAATTTCCTGCAGTTTCGTCTGAGGATGTTTTCTCGAAGTGTTCTCTCACATACTGCCTCTCGCGATCCTCTTCTTTCTTTTTAGCCCAGGGGAAAGAGGCCTTAAACCTACATTTAGCCAAAAACGAGTTAACTTCCTGCCCCCTAGGAGGTGCTAACATTGATCCAGCTTTCGGCTCGTACATCCATTCGGCAAGATGAATAAACTTGATGAAACAAAATACCCAGAAACATAAGGGGAAGAGAAGGGGAATCCTCCCCCCCGAGACGCAACAAAAGAGCAATCGAGACTCACATTCCCGTACAGCTCACATATCCATCTTGACTCCTGCGCATCAAAAAGTACGATTCAGGGGCCACTGATCCGAAGATTTCCGAGCCTTCCAAGGGCTGGGGGAGAGGCGCTCGAAGATGTACATAGGAAAAAAGAACAGCTTCATTCCCATCTTTGCTTCCCAAATTGGTCTGCCCAAGACGGCGCATGTCAACGAGTTCATTGTCTGTAGGATTCAAATATGATGTCTGGGTCAGCGGTGGGGAGCAGCGATGAAGCAGTAACGACGAGGAGATGAATATGTGTTGCGACAACGGCCGCACGACAAGAGAGGAGGAGGGAGAGCATACAAGGTGGAATATCAGCTCCCTGAAGCAACGGGTTTCTCTGTGATGGCAGAGAGCGTTCCTTAATCTTTCTCTCGCTAGGCATAGCTTAGGTTAATGCGACCTGTAAATTCGGGATGGAGTTATGATTATCGACACAGAATGTAGAAGCCAGAGGGCGGGAAAAATGAGAGATGGTTACTGCTTCGACACTAATTGCCCTGGGACTAAAGAGCAAGAAAGCAGGATTCTGAGCAATGAAGCAAAGGTATGATAACTATAATCTGCAAGACCGTCTCAGGATTAACAATTAGATCTGTCGGGTGAAAAGCGGAACGACTGAATAGACCAAAGAAGCGGAATGGAGCAGGAGAAATGCAAGTAGAATGAGGAAAATACAGTACGCGATGTGGAGACAGTCAGCAGAGAAAAGCAGGAATAGTTTGACCTGGAAGGGTAGGGGGTGGCAAGGGCGCAACACTTTTTGGGTGGGAACAAGAGCGTCGCGCCCGTTCCGGTCCTGGCAGCAGCTGGTATGAAAGTTACCCCACGCAACCGCACTACTCCTCCCCGCACTCCAACCTACAAGTAAAGTAACGTTCCTCTGGTTACTTGTACTTGGAGCTTGTACCCAACATCTGGGTCTTTGATTCGCGAACACTTTACAGGAACACGATAAGTTACAATAGGGTAATGAATTTTCTTCATTCTCTCTGGGTGAACATTTAAAGCCTGAAGCCATATCTCACGGCAGGAACTGCCTTACCCCGCTCAATCTGCTTGAATACTTGTACAGGCTTCAACGAGGAGGGGCACAACAAAAACCGGTGGGTAGCGAAAAGGGACCCGCAACAGGTATCATAATTATTATGTGTTTATTATGTGTTTATTTTTTTTTCCGTCACCCTGCTTTGATGGATCCGGTGTTTCGCCTACCAAATAGTCTACTCCTCTTTGTCACTGTCTGGCTTTCGTCGTGCCCCGTTGATGGCTGTGCTGGTGCTCGTGTATTTAAGTACTCCGCATCTAATCAGGCACGATACGTACTTGTACCTAACACCCACCGTACCTTGCTCTGTGGTGGGGTTATTCCCCCACCAGAGCACATGTCGAGTGTCATAGATTTTCGATCTGGCTACCATGATACGTTACCGCGCCCTGCTTGTACTGTATGCACAGTACTCGAGTATTCTGCCTCCTCCTGGTGATGGTGTTTTTTTTGGTACTCAGCAAGGAAAAGGTGGGGGCAAGGGGATCTCCGCAGCTGGCCAATTTGCTCCGCATAGCAGACCCTCAATGGGGTAACCAACCATTCTGGTTTTGCTCCTGTCAGATAGCGGGGCAGAAGCCACAGAAAGCAACATCTTCATTCCTCTGCTGCTCAGTGGGAGCTCTTGTAGCAAACCCCATAACTTAGTTAAAATTCCTAGGCCTGCGGCAATGCGCCGTACACGTATTAGCCAATGTACCGTATCTGTGTAATCCATAATCTGCGCAGTTGACACGAA
>QFET01004807.1:21735-32983 GCA_003316355.1 Tuber calosporum
CCATAATCTACCTTCTTCAAAACATAGGTGTTCAATGCTGCTGTATGTCCATTATCATGTCTAGAAATTGGAGAGTCTCCTCTCGAAACCGCCATGCTCGTTCGTCAGTTAGTATACAGTAGCAGGGTACAGTTCGATAACCTCGACACAGCAAAGCAAGTCTTTGAAGAGAATTGGGTCGAATTGCATGTATAAATAAATAGTCGACCCTCTCCGAACCCCTCAGCCCTGAACAATTCGACGCTGACCACCACCCTGGCTCCTTCACCCCACCAACAGCTGGTAAGTGAGCAACTCCGCTTCCCACCATTTCTCCCCCCAACTCAGCTATCCATCCATCTTTCCGAGCAGGAGAAAAAAAACCATACCCCACACAAAGTGTCCTAGAAACGCAACGATAAAAATCTTCCCACATCCAACAACGATGGCTTCCCACGCAGATGACGATCTTAACCCATCCACCACCGAAGGGTAAGTTGTCTAGTTCGCTTGATTTTTTATCTTGGTGGGCCTGGTGATTCCTTTCCCCGCACCTTGGTCTGCGGGGTTTGGTGCTTCGCTCTTGCTAAAGGTGTATGACTTCACGAAGATTAGAGCGAGATGATGTTAACAGATATACCGTAACACAGGTACCAGGTGGGGGAAAAGAAGTCAGTTGACGAATACGCGAAGCTCGGTCCGTATTAAACCCTTCCGATTGTCTGCTCTCTCCGGTGGCTGCCTATAGCAATGATAGTATTATTGAGGTCGTACTGGGCGGAGCTGATTTTGAATTTTAGATGCCGAGGATGAGTCTCTCAACCGCTGGAAGCAGTCCCTAGGTATCAGTCCTGGCAGCGCTGGTGGCTCTCTTGTAAAACCCGGTGATGGGCGAAAGGTCTCGTTACATTCCAGGAAGCTATCATGGCGACCATATATCTAACGTTAAACCTTAATTTTTCAGGTTGTTATCCTCCAGCTCTGCTTATTGATCACCGGTCGCCCAGACGTTGTCATCGACCTCGATTCTCCTGGGGCCCTAGAGGGCCTGAATGATAAGCCTTTTGTTATAAAGGAAGGTGCTGAATACCGGATGAGAGTCAGATTCCGGGTTCAGCATGAAGTTATCTCTGGATTGAGATATCTGCAGCTTGCGAAGAGGAAGGGGATCAAGGTCGATAAGTCTGATGAAATGATGGTTAGTACGCACTTAGGTTACCAGGGATTTAGTGCGGGTGTTTGGCGCACGGTAGGGGAGGCTCTAACCGGTGGTTTCGGTGGATAGGGGAGTTACGGACCAAATACCCCGGAAAAGCCCTACTACGAGAAAACTTGTGAGTACAATTATTCCTGATCCAAACATTCTAGTAAGAGTGCTGGAGGAAGTCCCCCGGGACTAACAACTATGAATAGTTGCTGAGGAGGAAGCACCCTCTGGAATGCTCTTCCGTGGCTCCTACAACGCCTTCAGCAGGTTTATGGATGACGACCGCAATGTCCACTTGGAGTTTAACTGGAGTTTTGACATCAAAAAGAGCTGGGATTGAGTCCTCGACCCAACTACTTTCCCGCTTTCCACTGCCCATTCTTAGTACGGCTGAGCAAGTTACCTTGAACTACTTACTGGGGCGTTTGTCATTGTATTATTTTGTTCTCCTTTTGAAATGTCAACCTCCGGTTTTTCGATTTCTTAGTGCGAAAAATATGCATTGTCGTGTGGTGTGTACTGGTTAGTCCTTTTTTTTTCGTCGGGTGATGGCATTTCGTCGAGTAGGATGCAGGAAAGTACTTTGCACTACTGAAGAGAAAAAGGTTATTGAATGCTATTACTTCATCGCCTTCAATATAACTCGTGGCTCGCCATAAACCGCTGCCGGTCTTTGAAGTTCTGCCTATTTAGAGTACAGTAGTGTGCCCATGTGCTGATACTGGTATGGCACAAGTACGGTATCGGCATTCGAGCAGGTGAGGGAAAGCCTATTGGTTAAAAAATAATGAGATATAGGTAATTTGAGGAGTGCAGAAGTATCGGTAGCTCAGTGCCATAAATTGAATTCGTGGGTCTGAGCAGCCAAATCCACGTTTTGGGAATGCGGAAGGAAAGGAGCTCTTGAGCTGTGGCAATGGCCTAAACTCCGAAGAGAAGAATACGGTACCGTAGCTCCTATGATTCTGTGCTGCAATGGTATCATTGCATAATCGCCGAGCAGTCCTGAGGGAGCTGGCCCCAGATATCATACGCCAGGGCACACGAAGGATCTTGCACCGACAGGAATTTATCGAGCGGATTCACCGACGAGAAGTCATGCCTCTGATCCGTCCTGTTTCTCATTTTACTTCTGATTAGTCATCAGATCCATTCTACTTTCGAGACGAAGCACTCTTCTTTTTCTATGCTTCTAACAGATATTAGAGAAGTGGGAGAATTCTCAATAATATTTGCGAAACTACGAATTGGGTTTCCCTTTGTTTTTTTTTTATTCTAGTTATCATAATATGCCAACTGTTGTTTTGTGGTTAAGAAAGGAATCTGGTTTGGCACGGCAGACCATGTGAACCCTCAGCGAGGCGACACCCTCAGCGAGGCGCGGCATGGCTTGGCTTGCTACTGTGGTCAAAATCAGGGAGCTTTTGCTGCCAAGTCTCGCCGCGCCTCGCTGAGGGTGCCGCCTCGTTGAGGGCTCACACGGTCTATTTCAACCGGTCAAGAGTGCTGGGTCATTCGAGCAATAAAAAGACAGCAGATCTAATTTTCTAACCAAGTTCAGCTAACCGTTGCCAAATCTGGTTTTAATGTGCGAATTCAACTGTTTCAGACAGACCAGGGGATAGAAGATCGAAATTTCCCAATCGGGCAATACTTGGCATTATCGTTGAGAGAAATATTCATCACTGAGACCCTTTGTTTTTAACCCCGTATTTAGTTGAACCCTTCTTTACGAATTTCCCCTTCCGAAATAACTACCGTAGTTTATCATATCATTTTGTTCTCACTGGAGCAATGGTTGTGATTATAATACAGTCAAACCCCGCTGTCCCGGATCTCAATAAACCGGATACCTCGCTGTCCCGTATGAATCTCCGTGAACTTTGAATTTATTTCCACCAAAGTCTGACCTGTTGTCCCGGATCCCTCGCTGAGCCGGACGGATTCTTCTGATTTTGGCCGTCCGGGATAGCGGGGTGCGACTGTAATTGTTGGTCGCAAGATAAAATTAGCATACAATCAGAGGCCCAAGCTCATGTTTCTCACATTTTTTTCCACCGGCCCCGATCCTCGTTTGCCCTGCCGTACTCGAGTACCGTACCGGTGCCCACAAGCACAAAGGGAGAAGCGATAAGGCGCCGGTACTCGTGCTCGAGTACAAGCACCATAAGGGGCACAGTGGTGAAATCATGTGCAATCGCGGAAGGAACCCTATCAGGCCCCCTTATCAATGCACAACAGTGTGCGAAGTGTGCACTGATCTGCTACTCCGACAAACCATATATCAAGCCCAGTCCTTGCCCTCAGAGGTCGTCCGCAGTCCAGTGAACTTTGCCTCTCAACACCAATCTCGGGGATAAACTTATACCAATCCAAGGTCACTGGATTCCTTGGCCTTATCCCCGGTATCATGGCGTCATATTTGTCGGGGTTTGGAAAAAAAAAAAAAAGGTGCTCAAATGGATTCCCACTTTCCTTCACCCTATCACTGCTAAAATGTTTCTCTGTCTAGTCGCCACTATATCCTCTTAGCTTCGAAATCTCAGCGGGGGACCGATGCATTGAGATTCGAGACACATCTCAGTATTACAAGTAGTATTGAAACAAAACGGTTCCGTGCTATGCCAAGACAGAGCTAGGGAGTTGTCTCCGTGAACCGAATCGAAGAGTGGCAAAGGTTGCTTTGGTCAAGTTTGGAAGACCAGACTTCGTTCTTGGATGGCCTTCGCACCACAGTCCTCCGCGATGCGGTACCTTACAGACCCCCGGCTGCAGGGTCCAAAATGCACATGCCTTCAACTCAGCTCCACTCAAGTCCCGTAGGGGCTTGCCAACACCAGCTGCTCGAATAGGACGGCTTGAGCGCCGGCTTCCGGTAGAATTTCTCGTGTTGATCAGGCGCTCCCCCAGAACGTCCGTTGAACCGAGTGCCCTGGGTCACGAGGCAGCCCCTCTCCCATAGCAAGACCACGTCGGTAGATCACACGTAAGAACCATCGTCATGAATATCAGCCTATGTGGACCATTATTGGAGCTGATCGGACCCTGACTCATGATGCATCCCCGGTTTCCCCCCGCTTTCCCCCGAAATACAGCCGCCAACTCCCCCACACAAATATGGGGGCGAAGGGGGCGCTCCCCCCCATCCTTCCCGCGGCTATACTACGGCATTGTGCCAACTAGCAGAGCAGTCTTCTTCTAGAGCTCCTCCCGTTTTTTTACCTTTCCCACGAGGGACCAAGAACCAACTAGCCCCCTGCAAGAGCTCAACGAATTACGGCAACGACGACTCTAGCTCTCTCTGATCCTATTCTTCTAGGGTTTTTAGTATATAAGACTGCTGGAAATACTATAGCATCGAGTAGGAAACAGGATATACTCATTTATCTACAACTGCGGAGCTTCACTTGGGCTCTTTCCTCCCTTCCAACTTCCATCGCTTCAGTCTTTGGCACCGCGTTCTGGGGGACCCCATACGCAGATAATCTGCTTGCCCCACACAATGGTTCTCCTTGGATCCGTTCTGATCCCTGTGGCTACCTTGGGTTGTTGCTCCGGCTTTGCAGCTGCTTACGTCGCCTCTGGGCGCCTCTCAAACCCTCAACAGCTCACAATCCCAAACGAGCACGATGCCACAACGTGGCACACGATCTCAACACAGCCCGTGAAGAATCTTGAAGACTGGATCGACGTTGAAAAAGATCTGGCTCTCAAGTATCTTCTCGATAATATCGCTCCCAATGGTGCCAATACTGAAGGATGTTGGGACGGAACGGTCATTGCTTCTCCCTCTAAGGCTTACCCTAACTATTTCTACCAGTGGGTTCGTGACGCTGCCATAACCGTTCAAGGTGTCATCTCTGAGTATAGGAAATCGGGGGATTTAGCGTTGAGGGATATAGTCGATCGCTATGCAGATATGCAAGGCGAAATACAGGGGACATTTAACCCGAGTGGGGGATTTGCTACTGGTGGACTTGGCGAACCAAAATTTATGGTTGACGGTACCCCCTTCACCGGGTAGGCTCCCTCTGCTCTGTAAGGGTTTGTTTAAGTAAGCGCTAATCATATTGGGTGAATAGGTCATGGGCGAGGCCTCAAAGAGACGGACCTGCCCTTAGAGCTCTTACTCTCATCAACTTTATCAGAGCGGTTAACCAAACACACCCGGAGCTCGTCACTTTACGGTGGATTGGCAAACTCTACAATCCTGATCTTGCAGCAAACTCTATTGTCAAATCCGACCTGGAGTATGTCTCACATCACTGGGACGCCATCGGGTTCGATCTCTGGGAGGAAATTCAGGATTTACATTTCTTTACTGCCCTTGTTCAACACAAAGCTTTGGTACATGGCAGAGATCTTGCCCTTTCGCTTGACGACCACGGAGCCGCATCGTGGTATGATAGTCAGCAAGTGGCACTGAAGCGCTTCATCAGGACCGAGTTCTGGGATGGACGTAACGGACACTTGAAGGCGTACCAATACACTCCCTACAGATCTGGGCTAGACTGTAGCATAATGCTCGGCTCCATTCACGGTGGTCAGAGTGACTTATACCCCCCGTGGTCTGACGAGATGCTTGCTAGCACTCAAATGTTTATCGACCAAATGCAGGTGTTGCATCCTGTCAATAAGCAAAAGCCGCCCTACTACCCTGAGGACGAGAGGCTTCGGGGTGTTGGTATTGGAAGATACGTCGAGGATCTTTACGATGGTGTCCGTATCAGCGAGGGCAATCCCTGGTAAGTTTTTTTTTTACCTTTTGTGTTCGGGATTGTTGAGCAATGCGTTAACATTACCAACTTAGGTTCCTTTGCACCTCAAGCGTATCCGACATTTTCTACACCGCCATCGCACACTTCATCGACGAGGGCGAATTCTGCATCACTCGCATCAACCGCGCCTTCTTCAACAGACTCCACCCTGTCGGGAGAGCCAAGTTGGGGAGGGTCAGCTCGAGTGACCCCAACTTCCGCAACTATTTGCAAGCCATGTTCACATATGCGGATAGTTTCCTCAACGTTATCCGTTACCACGCAAAGGCAGACGGTCGGCTGAGCGAGCAATTCGACAAGTACGACGGATTTCAGAGGGGAGCTCACGATCTTACCTGGAGTTACGGAAGCTTCTTGATGGCGGTTGACAAGAGGCAGGCGGCTAGGAGGGGGTTATTTGGTCCGAAGTACTAGAGAGCGCTATTCAAGTGTTGCATCATTGGGATGGAAATATCATCATCATTTTCAGGATTGTGGAGTTTTGTTGTCTTCGGCCTTTATTCTCATACTGTGTTGGATTACTGTGCTGCTTTTTTTGTGTTTTTAAGTAAGGTTTACCCCACACAGTTTGCATCCGTTTTTATGAAAATGGCGCATCAAGGGTTTGGTTTTCTCTTTCTTTATTTTTCTTGCCATAGAGCAAGCATCTATTAGCAGTTCCAAGACTAAGACTAGAGAAACTGGGAAGTTCCCGAAATGAAGAAAGTTTGGGCTCCCCTTGAATTTTGTCGTTAGTTTTCATGGTTGGTTGGGTTGGGCCGGTGGGGTGTCGTAGTCTGTCGGTCTGTACTTGCGTGAGGTGGGGGGTTGCTGTATGCTGAAGCGATGTCGGGGGTACAGTAGTGGCACCAAGCCCCACAGAGTACGTACGATATCTGCACACGATACTGCGGGGAGTTCAAGGGATCTAGCTCGCGCCAACACCCACCAGGCGGAACCATTCGCTGGATGCATGGGCGAAAGTGTCAGGTGTTACGGGAGGAAGGGAGGAAGGAAGAAAGGAAGGGGTGGAGGAAAGAAGGGTGTTGGCGGATATATATGGTATAGTAATTGTGCTTGTGTGTCACAGGTTCCTACTCGAGCGAGCGGTTTGTGCCTGGCGTGAGAGCTGGGAGAGTAATTGGCTATTTCAAGTGAGAGCACCACAGCGCGTTGCAAGTGTGAGGTGAGTTCCTGCACCATATAAACCTCCTCCTCCATATCACGGCGGAGGGATTCTTGAAAGGATTCTCTATAGATCCTGAACTACGTGGAGAAGGAAGGAAGGAAGGAAGGAATCTACCTGTAACATACGCTGAAGTCGGGGGCGTAACGGGGGAATCACACTCGCCCCCCGCTATCCCGGATCACGCTGAACCGGATACCTCGCTGTCTTGTAATGCTGTTGGGGTTATAAGCATGGATTTGTGAACGCTCCTTAATAAAACTTGATGGAAGCTGTCTTGTATGAAACTCAGGTGAATTCTGAACTTCTTTGCACCAAAACCTGACCTGTTGTCCCGGATCACTCGCTGTACCGGACAGATTCTTCGGATTTTGGCCGACCGGGATTTATCAAATAATATATTCTTTAACTAAAAGGGATAGCGGGGTGTGAGTGCAGATATAATGACCTCCCACGTGAACTTTTTGTTCTTGCTTCCAGTGATGGTAGGAGTACGAGTAGAGAGGTGAAGAGCTGGAGGGTGGAGTGAGGCGGGGGTTTTTTTTTGGCTAGCCGTTGTTGTGGTGGTGCTGGGTGATGGCTTATCTTCCCTTGGGGGGATTGATTCTATTTATGGGGTTCGGGTGGGGTTACTTTTTCGCTATATTTATATTCGAGCATACTGTAGATAGGCTGCGGGTTCGACTGAAAGTTGAAGGAGGTATGATATGATAGCGTATAGATATATATACTCGAGTAGATAGGTAGGTACGAGTACCGTACTGGTAGAAGGGGGCGGATGAATGGGAAGGGCCAACTACTAACTACTGTAGTTGTGCACGAGCACTGTACCCGAGTACTGTCCGGTACTAGTGTGCCATTATTGCCGAAGCGTTTTTAGGAAAAGGGGGGCCAAATTTTGGTGCTGGATACTGTGTTTTCAAAGTCTGAATAAGATAGTATTGATCCTCAGCACATCATGTCCTGTACCCCGCTCATATCCCTCTCTCCAAGGACCAATACGAGTACTCGAGCACCCGAGAAGAAGCGCCGCTTGGATTGAACACATGAAAGGCTTACTAAGGTATGAATACAATACATACTCTACTCGAGTACCATATGGTAGTTGAAGCGAGCACAGCCCGGCTCAGCCCTGTCAGAGAAAACTTTATTATTCCATTGACCTATCATCATTGAAAGCTGCTTAGAGAGAAGCAGCGAATCTACTCTCGCTCGTCCCTTTCAGCTTTTATTCCTCCTCCTTCTCTCACTCACCTCATGGTAGGTTGTGATGAAGGGGGGTCTCTTTATTTGTTTGTTATGTCTCGCTCGTCGTGATTATTGTTATTACGGAATTATTTGCATTGCCCGCCAACCACCACCAGAAGCCACCGTTGCCGTTGATACAAGTACGAAACCAACCCAGCTCGTATCCTACCCACAGAACAGAACCCTGACTGTCTTACTCCCCTTCCCTTTGCCTTCCGCTCCCGCCCCTCTCTCTCTCTCCCTCTCCTTCCCTTTTTCACACAATCTCCGCCACCCTCAGCACTCTGCCTCTCTCCCTCTTTTTTTCTTTTTCTTTCTTTTCTCTTCCTCCTTTCCTTCCCTCTCTACATACATACAACTTTTCTCGTGGTACCTTTCGACAGGGGGATCATCGTCGTCCATCCATCCGTTCGAGTCTACCTCCGACAAACTTTTACATTCACTTTTTTAGGGTAGGGCAGGAGGAAGGGTTCCCGAGATTTTTCCTTACATATCCAGTCACCCGTTATGCCTGGGAAATGTGAGTTTTTTTTTCTTTTCCCTCATTTATACCCCCCCCCTTTGGATCTGGATGCTGATTAATTGATTGATGTAGACGGAGTGATACTTGATGCTGGCTCAAGCGGGACTCGTATTCATATCTACAACTGGGACGATCCCGTAAAGACACGGAAGAAGGGGAGCAAGGATGGACTGCAAAAGTTACCCGAGATAAAGACAAGCAAGAAATGGACCAAGAAGATCAATCCCGGTTCGTTTGCCAGTTTATTCATTCCGACATTTCGAATTCTAACGGGCTTCTTTCAGGTATTTCGACGTTTGGCGAGCATCCGGAGCTGGTTGGAGAGGATCATCTGAAGGGTTTGTTCAAGCATGCGCTTAGCCAGATACCAAAGAACGCCATCGCCGATACACCACTATTCTTGCTCGCTACTGCTGGGATGAGGTTGTTGCCGGATTTGCAGCGGAAAGCGTTGCTAGATGAGATTTGCACGTACGCTCGTAGGACAACACAATTTCTCCTCCCCGATTGCGGCCTTCACATCCAGGTTATCGCTGGCGAGACGGAAGGGTTGTATGGCTGGATTTCGGCAAACTACCTGTTGGGTGGTTTCGATGACCCGGAAACGCACGCACACGGGAAGGGACATCACACATATGGGTTCCTGGATATGGGTGGGGCTAGCGCGCAGATTGCTTTCGCACCGAATACGACGGAAGCGGAGAAACATGCAGATGATTTGGTGTTGCTGAAAATGAGGAATTTGAATGGCGATCCGGTGGATTATAAGGTGTTTGTGACCACTTGGCTGGGGTTCGGGGTGAACCAGGCGAGGAGCAGATATATCGATACTTTGGTTCAGGCAAGTTCCGGTGATGACATCACCGAATTGCCAGACCCTTGCTTGCCCAGGGGGTTGAAGTCCACATTGAATGGAAAAAAAGTTGACCATGACGACGTGCCTGATGAAGGAGCCCATCTGATTGGAACTGGGAAATTCGAGGAATGTCTGAGTCAGACCTACCCGCTGTTAGAGAAGGATCACTTGCCATGCAAGGAGGTTTCCTGCTTGCTCAAGGAGGGTCACGCGCCAGCCATCGACTTTGATATCAACCACTTTGTCGGTGTATCTGAATATTGGCACACCACTCACGAGATTTTCGAGACGGAGCATGATGCGAAAGCTTACGACTTTGCAACCTATCAACAAAGGGTGAAGGATTTTTGTAGTCAAGACTGGGGTACCATCCAAGAACTTGTAGAGAAGAAAAAGTGGGGAAATAAGGTTGACGAGGAAAAGGCTATGCAGACTTGCTTTAAGGCGAGTTGGCTAATTAATGTTTTACACAATGGCATCGGCATTCCGCGTGTTGGACTCGAGACTAGCGGCAATTCAAACCACAACGGAACCGAGGAAGTCATTCAGGCTGCTAGATCGAAGGGATTCCTCGACCCATTTCAACCGGTCAATAAGATTGCCGATGTGGAGGTTTCATGGACGCTGGGAAAGATCGTTCTATACGCAGCGAGTCAGATACCTCCACTTGATGGTGGGGTGAACGCTGTTGGTTTTGGAAAGAACGTTATAGGTGATAGTGGTCTTCCCGATGATTTTGAGTACGCTGCGTCTCAGAGAACATCGCATCGTCCTGATAATTCGGATATGTCGGCTGGTTCTGGTGGGTCAAACTCCAGCATGGAGGGTAGTAACGACCAAGCCCACTGGCATGATTCGCTCTGGAGAGAAGGCGACAAGACCCCCAGACGTATCCCCGGACTCCTACTATTCCTCATCATATTCTGTCTCGCTGGCTTCCTCCTAATGGGCCGGGAGCGTAGAGGAAAGTTCTGGAGAGCCATCAAAGTCTCTGGTAAGCGTGGGAGGCGGAAGGTCTTGGGCAGCCATGGTGATGTCATGTATGAAAGGGTTATGGAAGAAGGGCACACCCAATTTACCGACTTTGAACTCGGCAGTGCGTCTTCCTCTTCATCTTCGGATGATGAAACTGGTGGTTGGAGGGCTAAGGGATCTTTATATGATCCCCCGACTGGAGGAACTGGTGCCGATGCAGTTAGGTCCGGATTGGGCACTCGAGTTGGTAGCAGGGAGAGATTGCCAACGACCACGAGGAGTGGGGATATCTCTCCACGAGGAGGCAGTAGTGCTAGGGCTCGAAGTCCAATGCCGCCACGATAGCGTCTATACTGGGCGTTTTATGCGTTTTGCTTTCTTTCCTGATCAAGTTACTCTATTTTTATTTTTCTATTTTTTTATAGCCCTCTATCACTAAGCTAATCCACCCCTCCATTCTTCTCTTGTCTCCTATTATAGGCTTACGCTTTACTTTTACTTTTTTTTTTTTTTTTTT
>QFET01004808.1:0-10569 GCA_003316355.1 Tuber calosporum
CAGGCTACCGCTTAGGCTCTATTGTATAACCGTTCACACAGGCTAGCGCCTGTTACAGGGGGGCAGGTTACATCTTCTTCTTATCGCCTCTAATGATCTAACTGAACCTAGTTCGTCTGGAAGCTATCATAGGTGGAGGAGTATATTGTCGTCACCTTGTAGCTAGTCGTGAGTTTGGACACTCACCAGGAATTCGCCCCAGTGCCCGGGGACCGGCCAGCACACTCACGTGACAAACGAACGATCTCGAGTCTGTGATAGAAGCTCCCCACCAGACCTCTAATTCTCAACCTGTAATCCACCCTGTCTGGCCCGTGAACACACACAGCAGGTGATACCACAACCATCGCATTCCCAAAATTAGGTATAAAAAAAAAGCCGGTCAGTCACCACGGGGGGGAGGTAACCTCCCACTGGGACTATCTTCCCTTCCAAGAGCCCGCCAGTACAGATATAAAACACCACACATAAATAGCGATATATAACCAAACTTGTACGAGCAGGCACAAACCTCTGCCCGCAGCCCGAACACGCTACTACATAATGCGAAAGCATCCCAACACTCCAACCACCTAACCAGACATACCCCCCTCGTTTTCACCTACCTACCTACCTACCTACCTACCTACCTGCAGCTCCTACCAACCGTTTCACGGAAAAATCGGTAGGGCGTTTAGCAGCGCCTTTCTGTCCCAGCATACACGAATACTTTCGGATTTCTTCCGCTGCGGTGAAGTATCATACGCCTTGTACTTGTACTTGTACTCGAGTACTCGGGTGATTCTGGGTCGGTAATGCAAAGCTTCTCCCATTTCAATAAGGTTCATACGATATCCCTCGCGGCACTTGTTGGTATGCCAGCACTCTGAAGGCGCACGTGTGTACTATACACGTGAGCCTTAAAAGTTCCTCTCTTTCTTGTTTTTTTCCCTTCCCTTTCCTTCCCTTTTGTCCTTTCTCCCTGTTCTCTTTGCTTTTACCCTTGAAACGAAAAAAAAAACCCCTCAGGTTCGATCATTTCCTTCTACCTTCTGATCACGCTATTTTTAACGGTTTGGTCTATCGTAGGTACAGATCACCACACCCCCTCCTAGAATAGCATAAATTAGCAGGGGGATAGTAAAAAGGTGTTGGTCATCGAAGCCGTCACGGCGAGTCACTCGGGTTTGTATTTGTGTTTTTAAGTTTGGTGGTTGCGGAAGTCCTTGTGATATGATACCGTAATATGATAGTCCTATTTTTCAAAAAAAGTCGGGTGCGGACCTACTACCTGGACGGGGTCGTCTGAGTTGTGGACGTTGCGTCACAATGCTCTCCTGCTATACGCTCATCAGTGCGCCGCGGTGTCTAAGGTCCATCAGTGTTTATAGGAATCTTGGTGGGCCACCCTTCAGGATCGTAAATAGTCCCTTCCTTGCCCTGCTTGCTACTCGACCTGTTCTTCGTCAATACGTGAACCTGACCTATGAGATAACCGTTGGTGATATGATACGTTAAATGATTGATACAGCATTAACCGGTGAGGAACCGCGCCACACTTTTTTACAAGTTTGTCAGGGATGGTCGATATAATTATGACTAAATTTTGTGAGATGTTCATGATATTTTTATTTTTTGACTGTCTGCCTTTTGGAGGTTGGGGTGTCGTTTTCGCCCCCCCCCCCTTGATATGTGTAGGGATGAATTGCCCCCCCTGTGAGGTGGCAGCGGTATTACATATCACATTCATATATATATATCATAGTACAGGAAGTAGAGCAGGGTATGTACGAGCAAGAGTAAACAAAAAGAGAAAGAAGAAGTAAAAAAAAAAATGAAATGAAGGGAAAGGGTATTTGGACCCTTTGAGTGTTGTATCGTATCTACGTAACAGTCCGAGCCGAGGTCAAGAAATCTATCCGATAGCCCGGCGGAGGGCGTGGGGGCAGTAACCGACACTATTGAATGACTGGTGAGGGCAGATTCTCGTCATCGCTTCGTTTATTTGATACCCTTTTTTCAACTGCTACTGTGAAGGGGGGGATATATGATACGATAACGAAATTCGAGATATTACGCTGCCAGATACAGGTAGAATAACGATGAGGGTTTAGGAAAGACTTGAGCCTATGTTTTTTTGATTTTTTCTTCTTGGCATGATACTGGTTTTTGCAAGGTATTGAGGTATTCATTCTGGGAAGCTCATATTATTATGATAGCAAAAAGGTTTCTCTTTAATATGCGATGGATTGGTCAAGTTGCTAGTTTTGATTATTATGATACTTGTAGATGGTGGTATAGTTCCGGAGGACTTAAAAAGGTGAGAGGGATTTTTCTACCTGTATCTAACGAAAACTGCGGACGTCCCTTATATGCAGCGGTTACATACCGTAACGCTTTAGATTAGCCTTAAATTTATCTCGAACCTGTATTCCTTCGCCACGAAAACAGGGAACCCTTTTTAAAGTTTGTATTTTCAATACTTGATAATCTTAATATATTGCTTTGTCTTTTACGATGGGTTCTATGATACTAGGCGCAATCTCAAGCATTACTGCACCCTACCCATTATGCTGAAGAAAAAACCCGGCACGCTTTTTCATTTATGTAGAAACTCGGTCCCACTTCTAGTTTTTCCGGAACGGTATGATATATCATATGAAATTTCGAGGCATCACGGGTTATCACTCACAACTTCTTGAGGTTGATCTGGGACTGGAGTAATTAGGTAACTTGAGAGGGTACAAAGAGAGTCAGTGCTAACGTGGGTGATATGATATGTTTGTGGGCTATAAGAAAGGCCGGGGGCATGGATTTTTTATTCGTCTTGTGGTGCAAAGTATCTCAAGCGTGTACCGTATTATGACCTTGGTCGGGCACCATGTAATGCCAGTATTCGCCAAGGGGTTTAAATACAGTCGATGAGTCCTGTAGGTTTAATGCTCAACCCTGGTTCGCGTTTGGCTTTTTTGGTCGTTTCTGATACTTTACAGGTATCAGGGGTACGATATTATAACGCTTTTTCTCCGTTAATTTGGATTAACCTGCAGGGTAGATACTCCCCGGCTTGTGCTAAAAAAATCTCTCCTGGTCTGCGCATTCCTGAGATTAACCAAAATCTACTGATCGATTATTTGACAAGTTGTGTGTTCAAGTTGGATTTGTTACTGAGTTGTGATACGTGGGATTTGGGAATTGTGTAAAAAAGTGCTCAGTGTGAACCAGGATTGAACTTTGAACCCTCTTGAGCTCGTTTGCCGCGCATAGAACCTTTTTACCTTTTACTCGAGTATAAATGTAGGCGTCACATGGTATGATTCACGTTTTAGACGTTTTGCGCCAAAACAGGTTACAGTACCATGGGAAATATGTTTCTGAGCGCTCAGGGGTACATATTTTGATACCACGTCTGGGTTAGCTCTGGCACTGAATATTAAACCTCGTCCTAACCTCCATAAGCAGTTACGTATAGATCCTCAATAATAGTCCTTCGATCTTGGAGCCGCTGTGGTGCGATTGGCAACGCATCGGAAAAGTGGATGAGAAAATCTGATAGAGTTCAACAGGGTGGTGAAATGGACCGTCCTATGATATGACGGAAAAGTCCAGACTAAAGCCCTAAACCCTTTCGCTAGGCACTTAGTCATCGGAAGTGTCACTATCATATTGATATCATGCGATGAGGCGGGGCCCTAGGGGGATGCAGGTAAATGGTTACTGCCAGGCCATTGATCCCTACCATGACTATTGCGTTTTCTAGCAATTTCAAAGGCGCTTCCTCTAACTTTTGAGAGGGAATTGTGTTTCCTGCGCTAGGTGAAGGTTTATGCTTACCTGCTCCAGCATGGACAGATAAGCTAATGTTGGGGATCACTATCATACCTGGACGAGAGGTATCCGTCTCGGATACCATTGGGTTTTGGGGGCTTATAGCGTGTCCTTATCACTTTGAACCTCGAAGCGTGAGTAGGGAGGCAGTGGGAGGTTGGGTGTTCCCTTTAGTCATGGTGTATTTCTCTGCCCGCTTAGGTCGCTGCGTTCCAGTCGAGGGTAAGGATAGACCATCTCGGGAATTGGAATTTCGAGGTTAGGTCTCCCTAGGTTTGAATATGGTAGCAGTGGGTAGGGCGGTGATATTTTTTCTTATTTTTATCCCATTGGCTTAGTTGGTGTTTGGCTCGCCGTGATTTAAGAAGGTAGACTTTTGTTCGCGATCATGAGTTGCAAAACAGGCCTCTGGCGAACGCTCCTGCAATTTACAAACTTACAAATTAAGATTTGGGGGTTAACTCTATGAGGTCACCTCAAGGGCTCAGTGGCATTGATTCATATGCCGTTGGGAGATCTTGACCGAGTCTGACATGAACAGATTGATTGGAATGATGGGAATTGGTTTGTATATGTCGCTTTGGTTGTGCTGTCTTCGTTAGCGTGAGAGATAGGTGTGACGCCTCTTCGACACTTGTGCTATAGGTTTTGGTCATCAAATCTACGGTGTCTTGCGTCTGCTTCCGATCCTTTGATTGAGCTGTTCCTGTCTTCCCCTTACCCTAGATTATCCACCTCGCTCTGGCAAACATCGCCAAGGTTATACCCCTTTCGCACTGGATTCACTCACCTTACTCCCTAGTGGTCTCCCTCTAGATGGTTTAGCTCCCGCTGTCATCTACTAGCAGTATGTTGTCTGACTGCCTAATCGAGGCTAATCATATAAATTGATGAAGACCAGAGTATATTCGCTCACTGTCCCATTCAGGGGGGCTGATTCAATGACTGGCCGATCGAGTGCAAATAATTCCCACAGCTGTGCTTGTACAGATCATTCGGCATATGGATGGGCTCGTCGATCCCTGAACACGCATCCAGCAAGTGAGACGGGAATCATCAATCATCACTCGCCGATCTCATCCACTCATGGAGCCTAGCTATCCGGGTGGCACCCGGAAAGCTGTCTTTTGGGATTCATGCGCTGTTCCTCGCGAAAGAATTTTGCGGATCGCTGGAAATGTTTTGGGCTGACTTGGAAGTTGTGAGACAGGAACCACTCAGCTACGATTCATTCCAAGACGAGCGCGGTACCAATCACCCAATTGGTTTTTGTGAGACACATTGGGAGACTGGCCCTTGTGCGAGTGTCATACCGGGTAAGATGTTTTTGTACAAGGGAGGGATAGTTTTTCTGTGGGTTAACTATCCCTTTCTTGTGCAAAGTCATCTCGCCTGACACTTGTACGGTAGGTGCGTAGAGGCACCAATCGACCCACCGGCACTTGAAATTGAGAAATCGGAAGGGCTAACATAAGGTGTTTCTCCTGCTGTGGGTGCTTGGATACGCGAGAAATGTTCTGGGACGTTATCACTTTTTCCTCGTAGTATGATAGGTGATGTCGATTTTCCTCTTTTTTTATTATTTTTATCTCAACTGAAGGCTGGGTTTGCGGTAATCTCTCTACCCCTATCCCATAGGGGGGCATTTCCCTTGCCTTCAGCATTTAGGGAACTAGATCTCATCACGATACTCACTTCTACCTGGTCAATCATCAAGCCTAGGGATTTCCCGAGCACCGATCTGATTACATCTTGATCAATCAATTGATATCGAGGGGGGGGGGAGGTGCCGGTAATTTTGACACCCTCTCCCAAGACCTTCCGTACCACTATGTGTTCCCTGCGATATACTGATTTCTATCAGGAATGAGATCTCTGGGTGAATACAAGAGGAGATGTACCATTTTCGGTCTCAGCAGTCCCCCTGCCTTGTATACACGTACACGTACTTTCACCTTACTCGCAGCAGCGCGTCTGTTGTGTCACAGCGTCCTTGTTCACCTTGCCTCGCGCTCGTGCTACTCCAGTATGTTTCTGTGATGCTGTGATCAACATTCCACCACCACGAATCCGCATACTTGCGTCCATAGCACTCGTATGTAATGTCGTACCTTTTTTTTGCGAAACGGAATGCTATTGCTTACGGCAAAAAAGAGCGGCTGAGCCTCAGAATTCCGGTGGCATGCGATAGCGGTACGTTTCGCAAACGTCACGACATTATCAGCATGTGGGGAGTAGGAAACATTCGCCAAGATTGGTATCACATGACTTCAGCCCTTGTCTGAATGCTCGATCACCGTACTCGAGAACGTCCATAGCATAAGAACTCGGATAATTGGATCGTGTGCTAGGACGTTGGAGTTGCCTCTCCTAGTAAGGTCTTTTTTCTCCACCCCGGAGAGCGGGTTCCTTGGTGTATTTCCCCCCCCCCTTTTTCCAAAGGAGGAAATTTCGGACTACCCGGCACACGTTCCAATTGTTCAAGCTCTCAGGATAAGTTAGTTAGTTACAGTACGATCCTAGTTTATCCCCGGGCAACCGTCTGATCTACGGTAAGTTAAAGTTAACTCCGGTATGACGGGATGGGGTTAAGAATCGCTACGATATCGCTGCGGGGGGTGGAGGGGGGGGGGGAGGAATATCCTTTCTCCTTCAATCATCAATGACATTCATGCCGACTGTACAGTACAGTACAGTAGTCTCTTTCGCGAACTTGGGAGGTGTCAGCCTACACATATGCAAAAGAGTTACCGGTAATCACACCGGTGTGTACGAGTACTCTACTCGTATATTTTACCTGCCTGGATGATATGCTTCTGCATATTTGATGTTGCACCCCAACCCCACCCCCCACATTTATTCAATCAAAGACTTCCCCGCACTTTTGTGTCAGGAGACAGTACCGTATTCGCCGAAATTCTACAGCCCTAATCTGTCCGAGGGGGGGCTTGGCCGTCATTGATTTGATTGCTTGCATGAATGAAAGCTTGCTGAAGAGGTGATCTATGAAAGTTTTTCAAGTTTTTAGATCAGGCAAGCATTTTACCCCCCCCCCACACACTTGCCTGTGCCCTGTATTTGAATACTAATACTAAGCCGTGTATCCGGGGAAACTCGTTATGAGTGGGGACATTCTTGTGGGATTACTGAATCGGGGGGGCGGTTACGGTTAGGGTTGTCTAATAGAACTTACAGTACAAATGGGCGATGCACTCGATCTCGACATCGGTTTCTCGAGGAACAGGGAAGGTTGGTTGTTTGAGGGCAACCCGTATTCCCGACTTCAGAGAAAAGCAAAAAAAAAAAAAAGACTTGTGAGTGCCAGCAAGGCGAACCCCCCCATACAGTACTCGAACAGGGTAGGCAGTAATAAGGGGAAGAAAAGAGAAAAAAGAAAAAGAAAAAGAAAAAGGAAAGAGGGCAAGAAAGTTTGGCGTCGTATTATCATATCACACTGGGTACCGTATTTCAAGAGAAGAGGATAGCGGAGATCAGACGAGTGGTTTCAAAAGATCTTTTTCAGAATCTCCCTGGTACCTGTCGGTTATGAAAAAAACCACGCTTCCCACGGCGTTAATCTAGATGGGATCCAGCGGGTTTTCTACCCCGGTGGAAAGATTGAAGGGTGTCTAGTGCTCTTTCGGTACACCAGCCAACCCAAAAACCAGCAACCCCCCCACCCAATGATAAATGGATATCATACATGAACCCCCCTACAAAATGGGAGTGGGAAGGAGGAAAAAAGGTACGACGAGGGGTAGAGTACGGTAAGCCAACAGTGAGTATTCCCAATTTCTTCAGGGACCATTTCATTCGTCTTCGGGTCCACCCCGATCGATCCATCTGAAAACAGTACTAGTGTTAGAACATACCTTAGAGTACCGATTGAATACCGGTACGATAGAGGTGCGAGGNNNGGGGGTGGGGTCGGGTTCGATGTAAACAAGGATGTTTTGAGCTTTTTTTTTCTCTTTTGGTATTGGGAAGGGGGGTAAGGGAATGAAGTGCTATGTACAAGTATGATACTGGATATGATTCGCGGAGTAAAAAAGAAAAAAAAAAGTCTGAGGTGAGAGCAAAAGAGATCGGAGATTTCCCTGGTCGATATATTGAAGATTCGCGATTCCCAGGGATTATTTTTTGATGTACTTTTATTTTATTTTATTTTTGCAATTTCACTTTGGGATAGATTGGTGGATGGGATGGTGGAGGAGGTTTCGATATGGCGGGAGTAACCGTAGAATACTTTGCATGTCCCGGATTTCGGTGAAGTTTGAATTCGTACCGCTGCCGCTAATCTTGGGTGGTGGTTTGGATCTTTGCTTTTTTTTTTTTTTGATTCGTTATCTCCTTCCCTCTTCTTCTCCATACAGCGCATTTCATGTTACCGGTAAGTTGGTGATGGATATCTCCTGCTCGTAAGGCTAATTGAGGAATGTGGTATTTGTTCATTTGTATAATAACTTGATAATATGGGGTGTATTCAGCCCATGTGCTGGGACTGGACTAGGTCCTTTACGGGGGGAGGTTTGGGAAAAAATGGACCGGATTGACGATGGATGGTGCAAAGAGCGAATGGTGGGGTAGCATACCCCAGTCTGAAGGGATCTATCTGTCAGGGTGATTCTGTCAAAGCCGGGGAAGAACGACAATGGAAACGTGCTGACTTTGGAGTTATCACTCCTATACAGATTATCTCGAAGATTGAAATGGATGGTCACTAAAATACTAATGTCAAATCTTGATATTGATTCTGACAATCTTCCACCTACAATCACCTCTGATGGGGCAAATTCCTTTCTAGAATAACTTCTACAGTTTCATATAAGAAGGTAAAAGACAATTGGTCAAGATTGAAATAATGCATGCAATCTTGATAATATCCTTGATTGGTTTGGCGAATATAAAAAGTTATTTGAAGAGAAGGGAATCTTGGCTGAGAATCTCTACAATTTCTAGAAGACTGTATCTTACATAAAGGAATTGGGCAGGATCAATAGATTGTGACCCTAGTTCTCAATCTACAGTTCTACCTAGAAAGCTCTAAAAAATACAAGCTGACAACTACTAGAAACCTTCTTTGAGGTTATCATTGCTGAGGGTTATATGGTGTTGCCTCTACTTATACTTCAAGTTTCAGGTATATTACACTTTAAAGACTGAGTGAGAGAAACACATCTTGATAATAATGTTTTGATAGATCCCTCAAGAACTGGCTACTCAAGTGATGTAATTTTCCCTGAAATAGCTCAAGCACTTGGAGGAGCTTTCAGCATGCAGTAGATTGAAGCATATTAGCTTCTCTTACTTTATGCATATGGATCTCACTGCATCAGCCAATTTATTACCACCCTCTTTAACTAGGATAAAATTACCACATTTTACCTTTCCCAACATAATTATGGCATCATACATCTAATCCATCCTGTGAATATTACCAGATTTGAGCATTCAAAAGACTATCATATTGAAATGATAGATTATATCATCAACTAAAAGTTCAGACTGTAATATGATCTATTTTCTCTAGGCTCTTACTTTTATTCAAAATCAAGTATTTGAGTTGACTACTATCCTCTATACCTTCTACAAGACAGGAAGTCTTCCCCAAGCACATTCTAGTGCATATGCCCATCATCGAGTGTTGGAAACCCCATAGGTAGTAGAACAAGTATAGCAAAATTGCCCTAAACATAGGCAAACACCCAGTACAGGGAGGAGCACTTCATTCCCATAAAGCATGAGTAATTATATATATATAAAAGACTAAACCAATCCTCTGGACAAGGAAGCCAAGGTTCAGAAACAACTTGAACAGTTACAAAAGAGTGGTTATTCGAGAGCAGAAGAAAAAAACCTAAAAAGCTAATATTCCAACAACTCAGGAAGTACATTCTGAAGCGGAAGATATCCAAAAAGTCTAGTAAGAATGGTTGAGATAATACATTCTACGTTCTCTAAAAAAAAAAACAAATTCAAAACCAGGTGTTGAGCCCCCAGCCACCCCGTACAAACACTGCAAGATTCACGCTTACAATAGACATAGACAATCAGCAGGAACCTTGTCACGGTTTACCGTATGTATTGTATTGCAATGTGCCTGTCTGTGTACTATATGATATCGAGATCCTGCGAATAACATCCTGATGGGCTCGGATTAAATCTGATCGTCACCAGCTTTCAATTCCCTTTTTTTTTTTTTTTTTTACTCTTTAGGGGCCAGGATGAAGTATCGATTATCGTTAGGTCATGTTTCGACATGCTATTATATAATATCCTGAAAGGGAATAAACTGGGTACGGTAAGTTTGGTTTTGACCTTCTGGTAGGAAGGAAGCAAGCAAGTAAGCAAACAAGGAAGGAAGGAAGGAAGGAAAAACCGGTGTGACTGCGGTTTTGTTATTATTATTTGAAAAAAACTACTTTACCCTAATGCCTAATACCTTTGAACCGTAAGTACCGTAGTGGATAATGTGAAACAGTGATTTTGCCTGCATAATGACCCGTTCGAATAAAATTGAAAATATCATACGGGCCAATTTTTTTTCTTCTTTCTTTCTTTCTTTCTTTCTTCTGTGGTATAAAAATGTCATGGTATTTCTATACTATATCCCGTTTCCAAACACTGCTGTATATATTTTTTGCCCCCGTAATGAGAAATACTCGGGACAAGTGAGAAAAATTGAATATTTCTGGTATGGCAAAACAGGGCATTTGGATGCTCAAATTGATTGCTATGCCAACCCGCCCCCTCCCACCCCCC
>QFET01004809.1:0-35368 GCA_003316355.1 Tuber calosporum
CATTGTCTTTGCCAGGTCTGTGTATGATATCGAAATCATAAGATTGCAAGAACATGCGCTATCTAGTTTGGCGGTAAGGTAGGTCAGTCTGCTTCAGGAAAAAGGATAGTGCCTTGTTGTCTGATACAACAGTGAACTTGGTGCCACATAGAATCGGATGGAATGCCTCAATGGCATCCACAATCGCTAAAAGTTCCAATTCATGGACAGGGTAGTGCAGCTGACTTGTTGCTAACTTTCGGCTGTGGAATGCGGCAGGGTATGCTTTCTCAGGGGAGGCTCCTTGGCCAACCCATGCTCCTGATCCAACCTTAGAGCCGTCAGCAATGAGGTATATTGGATCAGCTGATGTCTCATATGAGATGGGGCGGAGTGGAATTGTCTCCTTGGCCAGGCGCTTAACCTGTTTGAAGGCTCCATCATGCAGGGGTCGCCATTCAAACACAATATCGGAATTTAGGTCCGAGAGGGGGGCAGTGGTGGACGCAAGGTGTGGGAGGAATTGTGCATGATATATCACAACTCCTATAAAGGTCTGAACATCCTTTTTCGATTTTGGTGTGGGCCAGTCTTGGATGGATCGAATTTTTTCAGGGTTTGCATGAATTCCTCTCTCATCTATAACATGTCCTAGGAGTGAGTGTTTGGTGGCGAAGAATTTGCACTTGGCTGGCGATGCTTTGATTTGGTGCTGTTTCAGTCTTTCCAAGACTGATCTGATGTGCGAAATATGGTCCTCAACTCTTTCTGAGTAGATGGTAATGTCATCCATGTATGCCCATACAAACTTTCCAATAAATCCATCTAGGACAAACTCTATAACTCTCATAGCTGTGGCAGGGGCGTTGGCATCTGCATGCAGCATAACTCTGCATGCAAAGGATCCAAAGGGTGTCTTGATGGTGTTGTATTTCTCATCGCTGGGGAGAACTCGAATTTGGAAGTACCAATTTGCTAGATCTATGGTGGATCCGAACTTTGCTCTGGCAACAGTTCTGAGTATCATGGCTTGGTTTGGGATCGCTCCATGGTACTTGAAAGTAATATCATTTCTGGGTACAAGGTCTGCAAGCAGTCTGATTTCGCCATTGGGTTTCAGCATTGGAAATATGTTGACTGGGTTGTGTGCCTCGCTTGGGTAAATGATTCCTTTAGCTTTCCAGTCCTCGATCAATGCTCTGTATGCTGGCATGATCTTGTCCGGGAATGTGAAGAATCTCGGATTATGGTCCGAAATTGTGTCTTTCAGCTGGATGTGGTGGTTGACATCTCTCATGGGTGGTAATTCCGCTGTCTTCTTGCCAGGAAATACTGTAGGAAACTCGGAAATGAAGTCGGGGGCATCTGCTTCATTCATTGCTGAAAATCATGCATGGGTTGCTTTCTTGCAGGTCAAGGTGATTCCTTTGTCAGGGAAGGTGATAATAGATTTTCCGAAATCTATAACAGATTGGTATGCAGTAAGGTAAGGCATTCCTAGGAAGATTTCATAGTTGTCCAGGGAACAGACTAGGGCTTCAGAGATATCGTCGCTTTCCTTGTCAATCTGTATGATAGGCTTTGCAACATAGTTGATTGCTATGCGTGATCCTTTAACTGCCATCTTCAGGTTGATAGGGGTCTCGAGGTCTCTGATAGGGATTTGGTGGGTGGTGACAAACTTGCCTGATATCAAGTTGTCTCCTGTGGTTCCTGTATCGAATAGTGTCTTTGCTTTGTGGCCATTGACTGTGATGTATGCTTTGAGGGCTTGGGATTGAGTTCCACTAGGTCCTGCATGGTTTGTGGTAACTGTAACTGATTCCTTTGTATTAGGATGGTCTTCCTGGGTGTGGTATGTTCTTCTGACATTCTGCGGTCTCCTGGTTCCTCCAGGGCCTCCATTTCCTCGCTGCTGGGTGCTCCTATACTTCTTCTTCTCAAAGCAGTTATCGGAGTAGTGTCCATGTTTTCCACAATAGTAACAGTCATTATCTCTTCTGCGCCGATCCTTCTCAGCCTGGGATACTCTTGGATTCTGAGAGGTATTGTTGGAGAACCTTGATTGATTTCGCTGGGTGTTGTTCTCGGGGCGCTTGGGTGCTTGTTGGGAAACTGCATTAGAGGTTGCATTTCCTTGACGATTTCCATAAAGTCCTGTAGAGTGGGCAATTGCATCTCGCTTTTCCGCTATCTCCACTAGCTGGTCAAAGGAGGTATCGGAAGTGATGTGTGGTTTCACTTCTCGCTTGAGTTTGATATCCATGGCATCTGGGAGTCTCTGCTTCGCTGAATAGTCCGAAATTGTTCCTGGGGGGAGACTGTCTCTCTAGGTTTCAAGTCTGATTACAGTATCGGTAATTTGTGCTGTTTTTCCGCCGGTAGTTTACTTGACTTGTAGCCTCTGTTCATAGATGGTATCAGTGGATGTAGAAGGAAGGAAGTAGGCCTCGAATTTCTGTTTGAGTCCAGCAACTGTGTGGTCTCCTTGGGATGCTTCATATTGGGTAAATTTATCGAGGGCTTTCTCTCTGCAATAGGCTCCATAGTATTGCAGGGCTTCAGGGGCATCGTCAATTATGCCAAAGCTGGCGATGTATCGAAGGACTGTATTGAACCATGAGTTGATCCTCAATGGGTCTCGATCTTTTCCTTCTCCTGTGAATGTAAACGGTCCTGGCCATTTAGGACGATTATTTCCCTCTGGGGGGACACACATGGCGATGGGTGCAGGGCTTGGATTGCTTGGTGGACTTGGTGGACTAGGTGGTCTTGGTGGACAGGGTAAATCGTCTGGTGCAGGGCTTGGTTCTCTGGGTTTTCTTAGTAGACTGGGTGGTCTAGGTAGCGAAGGTGGGGGTGCTGGTCCTGGAGCGTCCTCTGGACCGGAATCTGATTCTGATTCTGAGCTTGGTTCCTTCTTGGATTGGACTTCATGGTGGAGCTGTTCTTGGACTTGTTCTTGGACTTGGGCTTGGTTTTGGACTTGGTCTAGAGCTTGGGCTTGGGCGTGGTCTTGGGCATGGTCTTGGTCTTCCTCTTCGCTACTGCTGCTATCTACTAAAGATAGTTCTGAATCTTCCGATGGTGGAGCAGGTGGGGGTACTGGCGCTGGACTTTAGGGTCCTGAGGAGGATGCTACCGATCCTCTAGTGAAGTGTCTTCTGGTATCTCTTGGAAGCGAAATGGTTGCTAGCTAGGGTGAGCTGGTCTCCCCAGGTGTCCGCTCAAGGCCTTCTTGGAAACAGGGAGGTGTACTAGTACTGCAGGGTCAAGGGAGGCGAAGGGTGATCAGTCCTCTGCCGAAGATCAAAGGTATACTTGAGTCTAGGTCAAAGAATGTAACCTACTCCCAAGTATCTCGAGAATCCCAAAGGGACCCTGAATATACTATAAGGATAGGGGGAGAAGCGTCGATGGATAGGTCTTCAATAGACAAGGTAAAAGGTATGGAACTAATAGAGTGACCGTTCAACTTGTAGTATTAAAGATGATAGTCATGTGAGGCTTGAGAGGCCGAATCCTTAATGGATTGCAGGCTCTTTAAATACAAAAGATATAACTAGAAAAACTAAACAAAAGCGCAAACATCCTGTCCAACAACATGCTAATAGAGGAAGCATAATAAGGTAACCATATTCCAAAAACAGAGGGTTAAAAGCGACAGGATGGAGCTAACAAAACAAGTAATAGAATCCAAACAGGAAGGAACAAGAGATTGCTACTACTATACAAATCCAGAAGGTATAGCAGGAGGATAGCGATACCCAAATGGGTAGAAGCAAGGAGAGGTACTGATAAGCGAAACAAGGATTGAATAACCAGTTAGGAAGTCATAACCAAGCAGGAAAGGACAACCAAACAGTAGCGCTTATCAGGTATAAACCCAAATAAGTAATAACCAACATCAAGTCAGTAGTAATAGTAGAAACATAGTAGGATTCCGTTACAAACTGCTACATGGTTGTGTAAATTTGCCACTTGGAAGGTAATCATTTCCCTATGGCTACCGATGTCTATAGGTACTGTCGTCGTATGGGTTACTGGACCCATCGCGCTGAGTTTGCCATCCGCCAGGTAAATCTCTCATTGTTGTTTGGCCTTTGCCATAGGCATGCCGTACTTTTCGCATACCTCTTTATCAATAAAGTCTTCAGTCGCTCTTGAGTCGATCATTCCGTTGATGCTGCTAATTTTGTCTCTGCCATGTAGTCGCATTTTTACTATAACATGGTCATTTTGATGTTCCAGTGATTCCGTGTTGTTTAGTGCTGGGTAGAAGTTTCGTATCTCGATGGGTTTCTTTTTCCCCTTGTCCCTCAGACCATCGCTCTCTGGGGACTGTCGTCTTTTTCCTCTTCGTTCTTTTCCCTTTCGAGATCCATTTCACCGATTGCTGTTCTTTGTATCCATCGTGGGTTCTGAACCCTTCTGACTGTCCTCACCGGGTATTCTTTCTCGTCTTTCTGGTTGGTGCAGTTTCTCATCATGTGTCCTGGCTTTGCACATGCCATACATAGGTTGTTGTTTCGTCTCCTCTAATACTCGGTCTTTGATATGTTAAGAGCTTGTGTTTGTCTAGTCGCCTCTAGGTCTATTAGATCTCCTCGAGACTCCTGTGGTCGTCGGGTCTTGAAGGTGCCGTCGTAGTTTCTGGCATTGTCGTATGTTTTCGTCTTTGACCTTCCTTGCACATTTTTGATAACGACTAAGTGGTTTTCCTGATTAATGTCCCATACCGCCATTTCCTCAGTAGTCGTGAAGTCTTGAACCCTCATGGCCCATGCGTTCTGAACTTCTTCGTGTAAGCCTCTTAGGAAGGCCCTTCCTAAGGTTGCTTAGTCCTATTCTGCCTCTGTTGCCAATAGTCGTAACTCGTTCCTGAAATCAGTCATGTTCCGGCTCCCTTGCTTGATCATCTCGATTTTATTTCTTGCCGTTTCCCTGGCATCCACATCGCTGAATTGTATGCGTAGAGTGGCTTGAAATTCTGCCCAGCCCTTCCATGTGCCTGGCGTCTTTCCTTCCACATATGGAGCAATCCATTTGCCTGCTGATTCCCTCAGTAGGGATTTGGCGAAGTCAACTTTTAATTCATATTCATTTTCTCCCTATCCTAGTACTGTGTAGTACATTGCAAGTTGGACTAGCTATGCTCACAGTTTGGTACGGTCTCCTGTAAATGTATCCGGGGTTTTGATTTTTGGCCTCTGCACAGTCTGTTCCTGTCGATTTTCCTGAACCATTCTGATCAACTCTAGGAGTTCTTCTCTGGTGAGAGTTATCGTATCCGGTGGTCCTGCTACCCCTGACAATTTGTGTATTGGGGATGCTCCTGAGCTTACTGACCCTGATTTTGATCTTGCTTCCGGGGTGACCGGGCTTGGAGGTCTTGGGGATCCTTCTCGCGATATCTCATTAAGGCTTGTCCAAGTTCTGCTTGTAGTCCTAAGAAAGTCTGTGGTTCGTTGAAGTCTGGTACTTCTGTATCTGTAGGTGAATCCATTTTGTATTCGTTAAGTGTTGCAAAGGACGCAACCAGATATAACAAACCTATCCCTAGTCTGCCGGACAAGCGACACTATCTTCTTTTACTGCAACAGGTAACGATACGTACCGCTCGTCTTACCACTAGTCTGGTCTCGTAACCTTATATCGCCTAAGGGAACGCTGAGTCTTCCCACTCCTAGCCTTTGCGACCGCTCGTTGACGATACGTAACTTAATCACCTTTCAGTCAGTGATCGTAGCCGGATGTTGGTTCTTTGAATGAGGTATGATTTGAACTAATAGATAAGAAATAATATAGGAAGTAACTTAGGTGGTTGCGTGAAGAGCTAGCCATCTGTGTCCGTGACCCTCCTTATATAGGCGCTCTTCCCACAACCCTAACCCTGGTGACTTTTCTATGAGTCACCTACTTACTATGACTGCCGTGTGAGTCATAGTATAACAAACATCCTTTGACTCACAATTTGAGTCATAGTATACAATCCCCATAATATCCAATTCCCATAAAAGGTCATGTGCGCTAATCGCGTCACATGCGTGAAACACCTGACTCATACTTGTAGTCAGGTGCGAAACTCATAACCTCATATGACCTCACAATCGTGAGTCATGAAACCATATTCATAAATCAAACCAAACATCATAATCATAAATGATCTCACAAATCGTGAGTCAGGTGAAATATTCCATATTGCTAAGTAACGATTTGTGACAAATACCTGATATAGACCAAGGATGGGACCTGCCTACCCCTGAAGCACCAGTCGATTATGAGGACTGCTTCTTTGATCAGCCCTCTTCACAGCTTAACCTTCGTGCCTTTCAGCTTACCAACTACATGAAAGGAGAGTGGTACTCCAGCATTCGAAATGCTACCCAGAATGATCTTCCCCTTGGGGTAGTCACCAAGGCTATCGATCACCCTGACTGGCTCTTATATGATGGAGTTCTTGTCGGAAAGGGGAAGGATGACAGTAGAGACAGTGCTTATATCCCCTAGGAAGCAAGTTATCAAGGTGCTAATATCAGAAGCCTAATTGTGAGCATTAACCATGAACAAATGGCACAAATGGGTTGGCAGAAATGTTTTGAATATGCTTCAAGAAACCTCTACTGGCTCTCTATGAGGAACAATTTTAAAAACTATGTCTGCAGATGTCACCTATGCCAGCTCAATAAGCAACCTACCACTGTCCCTGAAGGGTCAGTCACCCCCCTCACTGTCCCCAGGCAGCCATTATCGTCCAATACAAGTGACTTTGCAGGACCCTTCCCTAGCGATTCTAAGCTTGAACTCATCATGGTTGTCTAGGATCGATTTGGTGGCTTTACCTACCTAATACCAGTCTCCCAGAACATTACAGCTGTCGAAACAGCACACACCTTTATTGATCGAGTCTTCTCCATTCATGCTTTCCATACCTCCCTAGTCTCTGTCAGAGACCCCAAGTTTACCTCACGCTTTTGGATACAGCTTATGGCAAATCTCAATATTCATCTCAACATGGTTACAGCTTAGCATCACCAGACCAATGGACTGACTGAGTGCGGAATCAGAACTGTTCGCCAATGCCTTAGGAACTATGTTAACCCTAAAGGTACCAAGTGGGTTCGCCATCTACCTCAAGTCTAGAGTGCAATCAATGCAGCTCCCAGTGATAGCATATAACTCTCCCCCTTCGACATCACCTTTAGCAGACCACCAAACCTCCTCCCTAGCATCACAGTTGTCCCTACTTCCGTGCCTGCAGCAGACAAGATTGCTTCACACATTATGAAGAATCAACAACTTGACTGAGATGCAATAAAGAAGGCCAGAGCATGCCAAACTACCTCCAGCGAAAACAGAAGAGGGGTTGGGCCCCCAATCATCCCTAATGAAACTGAAGTTATACTCAACAGCACCCTAAGTCCATAAGGTTGGACTAAATCACAAGCTAGTTGGAGCATAGTTAGGACACTTCTCAGTGAGCGAAGGACCTGACAGACATAACAACTACAAACTCATACTCCCTCCTGTAATTGCAGGAATCCACCCATGGATCCATCACAGCCATCTTCGCATTTACCTAAGACCAAACCCTTTCGCCTTTCCAGGAACACCTGAATCCATATCCAAAGAGCCAGTCACAATCGATGCCTATGGACAAGAAGAATATGTAATCGAGAAGATACTGAAATATCGAATCTATCGCAGAAAGAGACAGTTCTTGATCCTTTGGAAAGGCTATGACGAAATCCAAGTAATATGGGTACCCCTCTACAACCTAGAAGGCGCCAGTACCCTCATCAGATGCTACTGGTTCGATACTTACAATGAATCTCTACCTTTCAAGCTGCCTTGGTCCCATGGCGAGACTTTCTTGGCCTAGACACTACAGAAACCAGACTATAAATTATGATTCTATGCTGTTAGCTGACTTGCAACAGGTAACTACTTCTCTGTAGGTTGGATGTAAATGACCGGGCCGTCCTTAGAGTCCGGTATGGGGTGTGGCGCTAATCTCAGCAACCAAGGAACGAGTACAATCCCAACGAGCAGTATCAGACGAATGTCCACTAATACTCTTGGGCTTATGCCTACATTGTGCAGATACCCGAACCCTATGGTTCCTATTGTACAACACCAATAGAGGAGCGGGCAGGTAAAGATGTAAAGTAATTGTATACGAAAGAACGTGGATAGTTGCATGGAGAGTCCGAACTACTGGCCGCTTTTTTGCCTTTTTTTTATTCTTGTTTTATATATATCATATATTCATTGTTAAGGTACAAGAACTTGCGTGCAGCGCTAACTATGGTATAAATGAAAACTTTAATCCCTAAAACCAAAAACAAAGGAAACCATCAGCACATAACGCTCCAACCTGGCAGGTAACTGTCCACACACCTCGTTCGGTAAACTCAAGTAAGGAAAAACCAGTCAAAAAAACATATAGAAACTAAGCCTTCAGGTAAGGAAACATCCAAGGTTTTAAGAACTTGGGGAGGAAAAAAGAGGGAGGGCAGGTGACCCAGGGGTGGTGGAGGTGACCAGAAGGGGCAGAGACTAGTGGGGGGATAGCAGCATGTCGGGTGGGAAGCCAACCTACGTCCCACATATATATATATGTAACCAGGTTGAGAAGTAGAGGTATAGAGGACCTGATAGGGTCGTCTGGGCCTAAAACACTTACACCTTGGAGGTGGCGTCTACAGGCATCGGCGGTGGCTGACCAGGAGAGTATCCTGTGCTGGAAGCACTCGTCATAGTCCCAGCATCGTGGATAGAGGGCGAGCTCCCCTTCGGAGGCCTAGGAAGTGTGGAGATCCAGAGAGCTCTTGTGGGTTCGCATTTGATGAATACGGCCAGCCAAGAACTTGCCCAGGCCCTTGAAGTGATGTGGGAACAGGAACATTCGAAAGGGGTAGTAGGGTGTGGGAGGGCAGGTCTCTCCCCAGTCGTCAATGAGGGTATGGTGGGCCCGCCTCCGAAGGCCAGTGTAGGTGGCGTGCATAGCAGGTAGCGGGGTGAGAGGAGGACAAAGGGGTACGTGGTATGCAAGTGGCATTAGAGCAAAGGACAAAGAGCCCAGGATGGGGAGGGCGATGTCAGCCATGGTATCTACAGGGAGGTGGGTGTGGACAGGAGGGGAGGGAGGTGTGGTTTTCCAATGGAGAGGATTGATATTGGGCTGGAGATATCTTGTGAGGTTACGCTCGGAGTATGGGGTCCGGGTTTGGAGTAGGGAGATAAAGTCCAGAGTGAGCCGCCCTGCGGCAGGGTTGATGGTGGGCGGGGCGCATACCAGTCTGAGTGCAGCAAGCCTACGCTGGTGAGCACACAGGATATTGATAGGTAGCAGGCAGCTCGCCAAGGAGAGGACAGTGACTCTGGTAGAGCAGAAGCAATTGGTAACCCATCTCCGGATCTGATGCCATAAGACATCTATGTATTGTAGCATTCCGCGGCAGGGTATCAAGAGGTCAGCCCCATAGGTTAGGATAGGGAGGAGAAGGGAGACAGCGAGGCGGTGGCATAGGTGGGGAGAGAGGCAAACCCCTGATCAGGAAAGCCTGCGAACAGTGGCAAAGGCGCCTTGAGCAAGGGCAAGACTCTAGGAGAAATGAGTGGAGGTGGAAAGAGATGGTGTAAGACAGTGGTTAAGCTATCTGAGAGAGTTGGCAGGATACAAGACCTGCCCATCCAGGTGTATGGGGATGATGCAAGGAGAGCCACGCTGGTTCTTGGTACGCCAGTAAATAAGCTCCATCTTGAGAACTGAAAAGGGAACATTGCGCGCTACTCCATGATTGTAACAGGCGCTAGCCTGTGTGAACGGTTATACAATAGAGCCTAAGTGGTAGCCTACTATTGCTTTGGTGTCAAAGGGAGACCTGCTGAGAGGCGAAGACAAGGGGAGTACAAAAGAATGGTTTATAGAGTGAAGGGGAACGATAGGATCGCCGTTCAACCAAGTGTATTCACTGTCTGGTATCTGTCTGAAGTGTGATGTCTCCTGCTAGCCAGGAGACCACTCTTAAATACATGAAATCTTTCCTGCAAGAGCTGAGGCTCTTGAAACCCGCAGCCACTATCATTACTGGTGAGTGTACAGCTACTGGAATCCTGTTGCCCTGCCAGAGTCTTGGAAAGCCAGGGGCTTTCCCACAACATTGTCTCAATTATACCGCTGGTATACATGACCTGTTTCTTCCCTTGGAACTCCTGGGGCAGAATCCTGCTGATCCTCCAAAGCATACAGTAATTAGGGCGCCGGAATCTAGAGATTCTGGTAGGGAAATCAAATGCAAAAGAAATCAAATCAAAGGAATGTAATCTGACAAAGGAAAGGTTAACGAGAGTGGTAATAGAGGTACCGGAAGATGTACACATGTTACAGCAATGCTTGATCCTGGATAAAGCTGTTACGGGGTAGCCAATTCGGTACTGTTGAATTGACTCGGCCATGCTGGTATCGCGAAAATCGGAGAACTGTTAGGAGAGCTCTGTAAAAAGTATGTTAAAGATAATGCAGTTCTCGAAGGCTTTATAACTGAATAACTGAATATATTGTTAAGGTCTCTTCTCCGTTGCTTGATAATCCCTTAACTACGGGGGACTGCTAACTATTTATACACTTTTCTCAGTACTTAGGTTGGCCATATTAAAGAAGTATCCTTGGAAACTTTGGCCATGGTCTAACCAGTGCGAACACTGTTTGACCCATAAGATGTATGACCCCACTACAGCAAATGATCCCGCGGACTATCTAGCTCTCTGAGGGTGTCAAGCACTCCACCAGTAGATAGCCTTCGATCTCTTTGCCAAATGAACTAGGTTCAAATTGATGCTGCCTATTTGCGAACATCATTCGGAATACCAGGTGATCAGTCTGGATGGCCATCTTTCCTGCATGTATGCACTCATGTGCAGATGCATTCGGATTATCAAGAATGCAGAATACGTAATAGATCTACTTGGATAAATTACTCTGTCATCTTTCACCGAGGCTGAGTAGTTCTGGATATGATCCTACTTCTTGCCAGTGTGGGTTGTAGTCAATATAGTCATCTCCTAGCCCTCTAAACCATCACATCTTTAGACTCGAAAGTCTCGTACCATATCCCATATGTGTAACATCAGCTCCCCCTCCCTAAGCGTCGTCTCGAAGCAAATTTTAGTACACCTTCCGGTAGGGTTAAAAAAGCTTCTGCGATAACTTGGCCACAGCAGGAAAAATCTCTCCGTAGATACTACCTAGCCCAACTTTGGCATTGCCGGATTTTCCCTGTGAAAATCTTCAATCAATTCTTGAGCATGCTCTAAGTGCTCTGGTGGTTCCCAGGTGTTCCCATCTTCGGAACATCCTTTCCACTTGACAAAGTATCGAAGTTGTTAGATCGTTCGTGAACATCCTGTGAATCTTCGCTCATAAGAGATTATTTCACTCTTGATAATTTTTTCCACTTCCCATCAAGGTCACCTACAACTTCTTCCGGTGCCAGGGGTGGTTGTTCTCGACCAGGTCGAACTGATTTTCGGTATGGCTAGAGTAGCGATACATGGAATACCGGATGGAATTCCCATTGCTCTGACATTTCCAATTTGTAGGCAAGGTTTCCTCTTTGCTGTAGGATTTTGAACGGGCCATATAATTTTGGCGCTAACTTCTTGGACAGTTGCTTGGTGTGGATATTCCTCGCGTTTAGCATAACCAAGTCACCAATTTTGAAGGCTGGTTGACTGCGAGCTTTGCGGTCATAGTACTTGTTCATCCCTTCACAAGTCTTCTCAAGGGATTCCTTTGCCTTTTCATGTATCCCTTTCATCCAGTAAGCATACATAGTTGCTCCCAGATTTTGAGCTTCTCGCTCCTTCATCCATTCTGTTTGAGGATGGTAACCATAATTTGCGAAGAAAGGGGTTATTCCAAGTGCGCTTGTTACCGAGTTGTTATATGCATACTCGGCTAACGGCAGTAGATGGTACAAGTCATCCTGATCATAGTTGACAAATATTCGAAGGTAGCCTCCCAGTACTTGGTTGACTCTTTCCGTTTGTCCATCAGTTTGAGGATGGTAAGCTGTAGACATCTTTCTTTTGATGCTCAATATCTTGCACAATGATTCCCAAAATACTCCGGCAAACTTTGCGTCCATGTGGGAAATGATTTCTGTTGGTAACCCATGAAGTTTCCATACTTCTTTGATGAATGCTTCAGCAACGTCCTTTACAGTCGCATTTTCTTCTAATCCAATAAAGTGTGCCATTTTGGTGAACCGGTCGACTACAACCATGATGTGGCTGTACCCTGCAGATTTGGGAAGTTGTGTGATGAAATCTAGCGAGGTAGATGCCCAAGCAGCAAATGGGACCTGTAGTGGTTGTAACAGCCCAAAGTGTGCATGTCTTGGTGCATTAGCCTTTTGTCACTCAGTACAGGATCGTACATAGTCGTTTATCCAGTTCGCGATTCCTTTCCAATAAAAGTCTCTTGTGGTAATTTCCAGAGTCTTTTCTTGACCGAAATGTCCTGCGATAGTAGAGTCATGACAGCTTTGTGCAATATCTGTCTGCAGGTGTTCGTTTTGAAGAACATATAGGTGTTCTTTGTAGTAGAGCATTCCATCTGTTAGGGACCATTGTTTCGGCATTTCTTTGCCATCATTCCGTAAACTTTCAAGTACCTTCCTTCTGTCTAGACAATCTGGATCCTCATTTGACATTTCTCTTACCCGTTCCAAGAATTTTATATCAAATTTCTTGACTTCGCACTTTGCAATTATTGCATTCGACATTAGTGTTTGTCCTTTAGTGCATATCGGGTGTGAGGTAATGTCCGTTGAGTCCAAATATTCGTGCTCTCCGTCAGAATATAGGAAACTGTAACATGTGTACATGTTCCGCTACCTCTATTCCAACTCTCGTTAGCCTTTCCTTTGTCAGATTACATTCATTTGATTTGATTTCCTTTGTATTTGATTTCCCTACCGGAATCTCTAGATTCCGGCGCCCTTATTACTGTATGCTTTGGAGGATCGGCAGGATTGTGCCAAAGGAGTTCCAAGGGAAGGAACAGGTCATGTATACCGGCGGTAGGATAGAGGCAGTGTTGTGGGAAAGCCCCGGGCTTTCCAGGACTCCGGCAGGGTCACAGGATTCCGGTAACAGTACAATCACCGGTAATGATAGTGGCTGCGGGTTTCCAGAGCCTCAGCTCTTGCAGGACAGATTTCATGTATTTAAGAGTGGTCTCCTGGCTAGCAGGAGACATCAGACTTCAGACAGATGCCTAGACAGTGAATACAGTTGGTTGAACGGCGATCCTATTGTTCCCCTTCACGCTATAAACCATTCTATTGTACTCCCCTTGTCTTCGCCTCTCAGCAGGTCTCCCTTAGACACCAAAGCGATAGCAGGCTACCGCTTAGGCTCTATTGTATAACCGTTCACAAAGGCAAGCGCCTGTTACATTTTTTTCGCCTCAGCCGGTGATATCTGGTTCCCAGGATTGAGAACAGTGGGTAGGATTTATCACCCTTCCCTTTTCTTGATAACTTGTTAGAAGCAGGAGCGGCAGGGAGAGACTCCTGGCTCTAGTGCTACATTTATCATTACAGACAGAAGAAGTCAGACCACTAGGTCTGGAAGGATATCCAGACCTCCTAGCAGACTGGGGAATAACCCAGACACAGACCCAGAAGGAGGAGGTGACGATACACCTATACCTAGACAAGGTTTCCTACAAACAGGAGAACTAGATACAGACTCAGAAGAGGACCTTACAGCAGAGCAAATCGTCCAAAGACAAACCCAGAGAACAGAGACAGCTCAGGAATCGAGACCAAGAACCAGAAGCATCTTGGACACAGTCTTTGGAACCCTACCACACTCTGCAGTACCCTCTAGAAGCGAGACACCACCTGGCGGATTCCCAGACTCCCCAGGACCCTCTAGACCACCACCAGTACCTCAAGGAAAAGGGAAAGAAGCAGAAACTCCCAGACACCCGCCAGCACCTCTGCCAGCATCTAGGACGATGGCTGACGCCCCTGACCAACCCCGGAAACCAAGATCAATCTTCCACAACCATCTAAGTTCAGTGGAGAAGGCGAAGATCTACAACCAGACAAACTCAAGCCCTGGTTTAGGGAGGTTAAGAAGTACTTATCCAAGTATGATGTCCTTGATGACACTGAGGATGTAGTAGATTATTATGGCGCCTATACATAAAAGCGAGCACATAGTGCCTACCTCAACCTCATGGATGAGTTTGAAGACAACCAACCCTCCCTCCTTGAATTCAAGAATCGCTTTAAACAGCTTTTTGAAGCATCAACCAATACAGATGACCTATACCTCAAATGGCAGAAGATACAACAGTCCTAAGGAGGCAAGCCAGCGAGAATTTCCAAGATTGCTGGAGAACTAGAAGACCTCAGAGGAACACTGCCTAGAGACTCAATATCAGACTATGCACAAAGACAACGTTTCTTGGATGCCATGGATCCTAGGCTCAGAAGAAATGTGGAACCACAGATAAGAGATACCGATACCTGGAACCAAGTTGTCCAATTGGCAGAGAGATATGATGCAACAATGTTCAAGACAGAAGCCTAGGGGAGTAGCGGCAGCTCCTCCATCACCTCCGGAAATAGGCCAAACAAAGCTAAGAACTCTCCACAACAAACCAGCAACAAGCCAGCAGGAAAAGGCAAAGCTCCAGCAAGAAAATCGACCTCTCCCAAGCATAAGAAGCCAAGCAAGTAGGAAATTGATTGACGCAAGAGAGAAGGAGCCTGTTACTACTGTGGAGAAGCAGGACATATGGCAAATGATTGTCCAAAGAAGGAAATCAAGTCAAATCATGTCACTGTCAGCCAGGACACACCCGATAGCGAGGAAGAGCACTATGAGGCAGAAAGCGATGATACAGAAGAGTTGGATGGAAGGAATACCATCATTACTTACAAGACTACTGTTGGCGCCCCCAAGGAAGTGGCCAGGCCATTCCAAGCATTAGAATTCACAATGCTAGTCAACAAGAAACCTGCCAGGGTCCTAGCAGACACTGGAACCATTGGCGGTACCCTAATCAGCAATCGCTTTGTTACAACAAACAATATCCCTTATACCAACCAGAAGACGCCTACAACGCTCAAAATGGCGGTCAAGGGATCCAGATCAAGCTGCAATCACTCCTGCATCACAGATATCGAAATTGGAAGCATGAAGGTACCCAAGGTACACATGAGCGTCACTCCAGTATGAGATTATGATATACTACTCAGTATGGATGACCTCATACGCTTTGGAGCAGTCATAGACTGCCGGAAAAATACCCTCTACTTCCCTGACCACAAGGTCAGAGTAAACTGCAATGGGAACAGCACCCAGCCTCGTTCAGCGATGGCTAAACAGGAGGATATACCAGATTTCCTCACGATGTTCCCCCAGGTTTTTGTCACAGAAATACCTGAAACCCTACCACCATTGCGGCGCTTTAACCACCAGATCATGATCAAGGACCCAGACCTTTATGTCAAGATGCCAATATTCAAGACCCCCGAAAAATTGATACCTATATTCAAGGCATGGATAGAGAAGCAAATCAGGGCTGGGATACTCTACAGATCACAGACTCCTGGAGGCGCCAGCATGTTCATTCAAGGGAAACCTGATGGCAGGATAAGACCATTAGTGGACCTTCGCTATAGGAATAGGAATACTAAGAAGGACGAAGCCCCAATCCCTAATCAGCAGCTCATACTTAACACTGTGGGCAGAGCCAAATTGCGAAGCAAGATAGACCTCAGGGATGCCTACTTTCAGACCAGGGTTGAGCCTGAGGATGAGAAGTATAACACTATCAAGACACCCTTTGGAGGCTTCGCCTGCAAAGTAATGCTGCAAGGAGATACAAATGCGCCAGGAACTTTAATGAGAGTTATGGAAGATACACTATCAGAAGAGTTAGGAGTCTTTGTATGGGTATACATTGACGATATCCTGATATATAGCGATACACACCAAGACCATATCAAGCATATCTAAGCTATTTGCAAGAAGCTGGAAAAAGCGCAGCAATATGCCAACACAAAGAAGAGTGTTTTCTTTGCAGAAAAACTTGATCTACTAGGACACCTTATTGATGATAAAGGCATTCACCCAGCACCTGAGACGATCAGAAGCGTTGAGGACTGGACAAGACCTCAGAACAGAAAGGAACTTCAGCGCTTTAGTGGGATGGTTAATTATATCTCCCAGTTCGTACCACATATCGCCACCTTTACTGCACCACTTACACAGCTTACCGGCGATGCTGAATGGATATGGACAGACTTGCGGGAAGCAGCCTTTCAAGCAGTGAAAAAGGCGGCGAAAAATCATCAAGTTCTTAGACCTATTGACTATACCAACCCAGAACCTATCTGGCTATTCACCGATGCATCTCCTACCGGCAGTGGCGCTTGGATAGGCCAAGGACCAATCAGAGATACAGCAAGTCTGGCAGCATTTCATTCCAGGAAACTGTCAGCCTCTCAGAGTAACTACCCCACCCACCAACAGCAAGCGCTTGCAATAGTTGAGGCTGTACAAGCCTTCGCCCACTTGTTGTCCCACACAAAGTTCACCATAGTTACCGATCATGAGAGTCTTACCAAGCTCATGACACAGAAGAATCTCTGTGAGAGGCAGCAGAGATGGATAATGCATCTTAGCCCCTTTGATTTTAAAATAGAATACATGCCTGGAGTTTCGAATTTTCTGGCAGACTACCTATCCAGAATTCATGAGACCAATTCAGGGCCTGAAGATATAATACTACAGGACCCCACCTCCGAAAATTCAGATCTCCAGAACCACAACTCCAATCATATTCAAACCAACTACACTTCTTCCTCATACTATAGCCTAGATTCCGGCTGCGAAATGGAAACCATTGAAGAAACACAGCCCTCTCCATCCCTCACTGCTTGCGAATCTATCTATCGCTCCTCCCCAGACTACCTAGCAAGCAAAGAGATAGCAGCCAATGCAGTCACTCGCTCCCAAAAGCGAAAGAATAGCGCTGGCAGCAACGATAGCAGCATCCAGGCAGGCAACTCTTGGGGAGACAAAGCTACCTTGAACCATTACCAGACTAGAGTGGAACGAAGCCATTCAGCGCTCTCCTGGACTGCCTGCTATGATGACCAGTGCCACACACACAGAGACAGCAAAGAAGCCAATGGATACTTCCCCAAGGACCCTGAAAAGCGAAAACAAGCAAAGAAAGCGAAAGCTACATCAGATACCTCAATGGACAGTAGCCCCCCTCCATCAAACGATAGCGCTATGTCCCTAACCCCACCAGGAAACAAATACCTCAGACTCTCAGATATGTTAACTCCAACCTCCCCACCTCCGGCTTCACCAGCTTCGCCAGCTTCTGGACCCCTCTATAGTGATCCTGAAGCTTTCTGGAATCCTACAGAAACTGACAAGGCCCAGACCTTTCTTGGTACCCTCCATTCATCCCTAATGGGAAAATTCCGCCCAGCTGTCATTCGAGCTCTCCAGAATGACCCTCTTTTCCGGCGAGTCCTGGAGACAACTGACAAGCTACACTATTCAATCCAGAATGGCCTCCTCATAGCTGACAATACCAACGGCTATTCTAACATCTATATCCCTATGGGAACCTTAGAAAGGCGTGTATCTCTTCGGGATTTCATCCTTAAAACAGTTCATGAAGGCCTAGGACATTTCTCAGCTCACAAGTCCTACAAATACGCCGCTAGTTTCTTCTGGTGGCTTCAGATGCGCCAGGACTTTATAGCCTACTGCCGCTCTTGTGAGCAATGTCAGATTAACAAGGAGTAGACTACACTTCCTGCAGGTAGATCACTAGCCCTGCCACCACCTGACGAAGCCTACCAATCCCTTGCCATCAATTTCGCTGGCCCCTTCAACAAATCAAATAATCATACTACCATCATGGTTATTATCGATCGCTTTACCTCCTACAGTCATCTTATATCACTTCAGGACTCTGCCACCTCCGAAAAAGTATTCAGCAAGCTCCAGAAGACGATATTTGATGTTCATGGACATCCCCTAAGCATAGTGCTGGACCAATACTCCCGCTTTACCTCTAAGTTCTGGTCTCAGATGATGAAGTCAAAGGGAATCTAGGTCTGGATGGCAACTCAATACCACCACCAAACCAAAGGCCAGGTAGAGCGCTGGTTTCGTACCCTTAAACAAATGATGAGGAACTTCATCAACAAAAGACAGAACAACTGGTCCAAAGCCGTCCCAGCGATAGCAGCAGCCATGAATGGCGCCCCTCATGAATCCTTAGGAATATCTCCATACCAAGAACTCTATGGACGCCATTGGAAGCTCTTCAATCCTGTCCTCAGATCCGCCAGCAAAGTACCAGCAGTGGACGAGATCTTGAATGCTCATGAAGCCACCAGGAAGGAAGTTGATATGGCAAGAAAGCATGCCACATTCCGGCAGACTGTGCAAGCAGATAAAAAGAGGAACCCCTATCGAAGACCATTCAACATTGGCACCAGAGTTCTTGTTAGAGGAAGCCCTTACACCTCCGCCCCTGGACGATCCAAGAAGCTAGAGGCTCTCTGGTTTCGACCCTTTAAGGTCCTAGAGCATGACTCTAGTCGCGATAACTACAAGCTGGAATTGCCTAAGAGAATGGAGCGCCAGAAGCCATACTTTCACATCTCATGCCTCAAGGAATACCATGAGAACGATCCCAATAGATTTGATTCCAGGAGGATGGATAGGCCGGCCCCTATACTCATCAACAATGCAGAAGAATGGGAAGCAGAGTAGATACTAGATTATCGCCTACAGAACAACAGAGTCGAGTTCCTGGTACACTGGAAAGGGTATGAAAGGCCAGATGACTCTTGGGAACCTATCGAGAACCTGGAGAACTGAATGGAAATAATAGCGGATTATTGGAAAGAAAACCACAGCACAGAACCGATGCCTAAGGTCACCTCCCACTATGTCAGAACCTCTTGGGAGCCTATGGAAGTCTCTACAATCCCTTGCCCCAGAACCATAGTACCCAATGATTTCTGGCAGCCCTATAACGATGAGGATTACGATTCTGCAGGCTCAGATGATAGCTACTTCAACACTGATGATGATTCTATGCTCTGGCCTTGGGAGAGCGGCGATGAGGCCTATGGCCTTAGGAGAAGATAAGTTTTGTTCAGATTTGGGGAATGTAACATGTGTACATGTTCCGGTACCTCTATTTCAACTCTCGTTAGCCTTTCCTTTGTCAGATTACATTCACTTGATTTAATTTCCTTTGTATTTGATTTCCCTACCGGAATCTCTAGATTCCGGCACCTTTATTACTGTATGCTTTGGAGGATCGGCAGGATTGTGCCCCAGGAGTTCCAAGGGAAGGAACAGGTCATGTATACCGGCGGTAGGATAGAGGCAGTGTTGTGGGAAAGCCCCAGGCTTTCCAGGACTCCAGCAGGGCCACAGGATTCCGGTAGCTGTACACTCACCGGTAATGATAGTGGCTGCGGGTTTCCAGAGCCTGAGCTCTTGCAGGACAGGTTTCATGTATATAAGAGTGGTCTCCTGGCTAGCAGGAGACATGAGACTTCAGACAGATGCCTAGATAGTGAATACACTTGGTTGAACGGCGATCCTATTGTTCCCCTTCACGCTATAAACCATTCTATTGTACTTTCCTTGTCTTCGCCTCTCAGCAGGTCTCCCTTACACACCAAAGCGATAGCAGGCTACCGCTTAGGCTCTATTGTATAACCGTTCACACAGGCCAGCGCCTGTTACAGAAACCTAATTGTGGTTGGTTTTCTTCCAATCGTATATCTGAACTGCCAAACCCTTGGCTTGCTCGTTCAGTTTTATCAAACTCCATAACCTCATGAAGTTCTCTCTCATCAACCTTTTCCACAATCATTTGAGCTATCCGGTCTCCTGTGTGTACCTGAAAAGGGTTGTCAGTAGTGTTGACTAGGAGGATCTTAATCTCTCCTCTATAGTCCGCATCCACTACTCCGGCTTTAATGGAAATACCATGCTTGACTGCTAATCCACTACGGGGTGCAATACGTGCATATGTTCCAATTGGTAATCCGATAGCCAATCCTGTCCCAAAGAGCACTTGCCCATTCACAGGGACTATGTTATTTTTGGTACTGTATAGGTCATGACCGGTGGCTAGCTTACAACCTCGAGTCGGGATTCTTACTTCCTGTTGAAGTCTTTTAATCCTTATCATATTGTTCTATTCCTCTTAAGGCAACCGCTGACTGAGGTGTTCGGAGTTTTCTTTTCCCCATATAACTGAGACAACTAAGTTTCGCTTATTCTGCAGCTTTTCAAAGTGATGAGACTAAAGTATAGCATGCTTGGCATGCTCAGTTCCCTCCTCAGGGCCGTCCTCTGGCCGCCTGCTTAAAGCATCCAGTTTGCCCACTCTGGTTCCATGTCGATAAATGATTTTAAAGTTCAAGTCAGGGAGCTTCTGAGCCCAGCGAATTTGTCTTGCCGACCAGGCCTTTATGGTCAGAAAATATTGTAGGTTTTGATGATCGGTGTATATGGTGAACGGTTACCTGGTCCCAGCAAGATAGTGTCACCATTCTTCCAACGCAACTAATATTGCCAACAATTCCTTGTCATGAATGTCATAATTGCGTTCAGCAGGTGTCAATTTTCGAGAATGGAAAGCGACAGGATGTAGTTTTTTGTCCAAATATTTAGAAACGACACATCCAAGAGTGTAATCGCTGGCATCTGTTTCCACTACTGTTTTCCTGTCCGGATGGAAATGACATGATCCTTCTCAGATTTAGAGTATATAATTATATCATCAATGTATACTACCACTCCTTCATCAAGGAAGTCTTTCAGGATCATAGACATTATTGATTGGAAGGTGGCTGGTGCATTTATCAGGCCAAATGGCATGACATTATATTCATATAAGCCGTATCGTGTGCAAAAAGCTGTTTTCCATTCATCGCCCTTTCGTATGCGGATCAGGTGGTAACCCTCTTTCAGATAAAACTTGGTGAAAATAGTGGCTCCTTCCACACGGTCCCGTAGTTCCATCATAAGGGGTAGTGGATATTTGTTGTGGATAGTGACTTTGTTTAGTCCTCAGTAGTCAACTACCAACCCAAGACGTCTATCCAGTTTCGGCACAAAAAGATTCGGAGCACCTGCCGGTGATTTGCTGCGGGAAATCTTTCCTTGTTTTAATATATCATCCTGATATATTCGCAGTGCTTTTAACTGCTTTTCTGAGAGGGGATAAATTGGTCCCCATGGTGGTTGGGAATCTGGTTTGAGGTCAATAGCATGTTCGAAGGTATGATCATCCAGTAGTTTCGCCGCAGTTGATGGGCAAAAAAGGTCTTTGTAGTTATGGTATTGCGCGGGTAGTGTATCAAGGATTATTTCTTCCTCATCATCTACTCTTGTAACTCTTCCAATAACGACTGCCTCTGGATCTTCCAGAACCTACTCATCCCACTCAATTGACATATCTTCATCCTTCGGTAAGAGGTGAAGCTGACATCCCTCAGCTTTGAACCTCCCGCTTTCTGAGTCTTGAATTTCGGTTATAGGATGTTCATCATTCCATCACCCAAATGGAATTATTATTCCATAATTTCCTGTTGGTGCGATCTCGCACACAATCTTTGATCAGTATTTATTTTTCCCAATTTCCAGGTAAAGGGGACGGGTGAAATCCCTTCCGGTAGATAATTCGCTTCCTGTAAAACCCAAAATGGGTATCGGATCCTCACGAAACTTGTAAGGAATATTCAATTCCTTGATTAAATTTTCGTGTATAACAAAAATATTGGATCCAGAGTCTAATAAAACTCTTATGCAATATTGTTTCCCGTACACATAGATATGTGCAGTTCCTTCAGGACATTGGTAGCGTTTTGGTGCTTCGTGTTTGAGCTTCAGTCGCTTATGCGACGTTGTTATCTCGGTTCGTCCTCGCTTATATGATATGATGGTTGTATAGCTTGGGTGTTCGTGACAACGCCAACATTGTTTCGACCATAGAGGTCTCCTCAGACGAACTAAACAAATCGTTAATTATTAAGATTCTGGGCAGCCCACTTCGAGCGGTCTTTACCCCCTGCCGAGGGGCTCCCAAAAAATTAAAACCCCTCTCAATAGGGGAGAGACTAGTAAAACGCCATAAAAATACAATAAAAATTTATACTTATCTGCCTTTCGTGTAGGATAATACCCTAAAGGGGTAATAATTTTGAAAGGAAAAAAAAATTATTTTTCGAAAAGAGCAGAAAATTCCGAAAATAGTAACCGTTTCCGAATTTGGAATATCTCGTACCAATGTGGTATTGTTTGGTGTTAGGTTGATGTAGTAGTTGTCACATACACAACACCTCCCTGTTAGGCGGGCCCATATAATGAGGTTTCCAAGGAGACTTTACAGCTGTTCAGCTATGGTCTAGTGGTACAATGAGCCTGAACTGTTCATTTTGTCCGCAGGGTCCTGCGTTCAAGCCACCCTTCTGGTGGATTAATCAACGGTAATTTGTACTGGAGGCATCTAGGGCTAAAGTGTACCGGGGGGGGGTCACCCCTGCAACTGCCCAGCACTTCCCGAGTGTCTAAAAACCCGAAGCACATCCAAGTGCCGAAAAAGGAGATCCTTCTTCCGAAGAAGTAAAAAGCAGGAACCTAAAATTAGAACCAATATGAGGGAAAATAAAAAATGACCGAGATCTCCCTGACGGGGGAGGTCTCATCCTCCGGTCCCCTGAATCCAATCAGTTCAAGCACGCTACAGAACCTCATCGAGCTTCCAGGGAACGACGGTTCCCAACATGCAAACATGGACCTGCATGCCAATTTTTTGGAAAAGTTTTTGAATTCTTTAAATCATTGGTAACTTCATTGTCGTGATTCTCGGCACCCTAGACTTGAGGGTTACCAGTTTCGATTCCAGTCGCTATTGCTAGTGCCCCCAATACTCAATCGCCATCGCCGTTGGAGCCTTTTAGGACATTTCTGTGTCCGATAATTCCCATAACCGAGGTGCTGGTTCGCTCTGGATCTGGTTCACCTTTGGCTGTGATGTTCTTATAGCAAGAGCAGCTGTCTGTGGTTTGCTGGAAAATTTTGGTTGGTCCTTCGTTGGTTGCTTAGCAAAAACTCTTGCTACCACTATGTCCTTTCGACATTTTCACCAAGTATGGTTGTTGAGGCCTCAGCAAGTGCAAGCCTTTCATGTCTTTCGCTTATCCACAACCTCTTGAGGGACTGCATCATGAGCATTCATCCAGTCTGTATGCTCATCCTTATTATGAAATCCTCCTTTCTTTTCCGATGGTATTCCTTTAGCTGACTTCCATCGGTTAGGTTTGTTTTTTTGTTTCGGTCGGTGTATCCGTGTTTGGTGTTGAACCCTTTTGCTGTATCATGGCGTTTTCGCTTGGATGATCCACTATTTAAGGGCTCACCTTTGGATAGTTTCCGCTGTTCCAGAAATTCCTCCTCTTATCTGCAAACTTCCCGTATGGTTTCCATCCATTCCTCATCTGAGGAAAACTTTAGATGAGATAACCAGCGAAGAATATCTTCAGGAAGTTTGCTTTCCTCCCGTACCCTCCAACTAATTCCTGTGAGTCCGGCCTTAATGTTGAGATTTACGAGAAGTAGAAGATAGGTGTCAATTTTTCCCTTATAGACTACCTTAGTCATTTCTTCCAGGGCTCGTCGTTCCTCCTCGATGCCAATATAATACTTTGTAATTTCTTGTCGAAAGCGTTCCCATGTGGAATAGTCTAGGTCTCGGGTATATCGTCCTAATCCACCCATCACCTTCCGGTATTTCTCCAAGAAGGGTGCCACCTTGTTCCCCTTTGTTTTCCCCAAGGCAAAAACTATTCGGTGTGCATGATTTTCCCACTGTGTAGGATTGCGATCGAAGTAGTCTTCACAGGCGGTCAACCAGTTACGAACATCTTGGTTGTCATTTCCTTGGAAGAAGTAGTGTAGTTCCGCTATTTACTTTGCTGGTCGGGAGAGTCCACCGATACGTTCTAAGAAGGCCATAGTTAACCTATCCTCGGGTACATGGTTTCTAGGAATAGACGGTAATCGGGGAGCGCGTTCAGGCCTGCCGCCCTTTCTATCCCGTCCATCATCTCCATCACTATCGGACCCATCATCATCTGGGTCTGGGGGATCACCAAGGTTACCTGGTGGTGGTGGCAGTGGTAGGTTATTTCCTCCACGGTCAACTCCTTTTCCTTTATCCTTCCTTGGAGTTGATGCTCATTCCTTTGTAGGAATAGTACCTTCTATTGGTACCATTGTGGGTCCTCAGTTAGACAGTCCTGGATCACCATCACTAGGTCCATGCTGTGTTGGTGCAGGTGTCTTTTCCGCTAATCGAAGTAACAGAGCATCTAGGTAGGCCTTCATACCTGCACTCTATTCTCGTTGCTGTTGAGCAGCGATTTCTCGTTGCTTATTCATCCTTCTGGTCCATTCCTGTTCCTGTTGGTTCAACTTAGTATTGAGTTCCATTAGTGCCTTTTCCTGGATTCGGTCCCTTGTTTCTGAAACTTGGGCCTGTTGCTCTTTTGAGCCTGTTGGCGTCGAAACTCTTCCTGAACCTGGGCACGTACCCTTTGCTGCTCCCGTTCGGTGTCGCAACTCAATTGTTCCAATGCGCGGTTACCTTCCTGTATCTCAGCATCATTGATAACTTCACCTCTGGCCATACAGCTCTGCAGTAATTCTAGCATTGTAAAACCCTGCCTGGCCTCCTGTGATAGTGCTGAGATCACTATGTGATTCTCATCGGCACTTTCATTCAAGGATCAGTCTAGGTGGCGTAATGCATGCACAACATTTTGCTGGAAGTTATCTAGCGTATTGACAGGCTTCTTGGTTCGCTCGGCACGTTTCTGAAATCTTGATAGTAGACGACTCAAATGAGTATTGGGAGAGCTGGTATGGCTTCGGGACGCGATTAAAGATGCCGAAGGGGTAGATTTCGTGTCATCCCCTTCGATCATCCTATCATGTCCCAAAGGCCAAGAATAGGTGTGTAATCACGTGCCATAGCCATGGCAGCTCGCTTAGACACCCAAATAATTTGTCTTTAAAAAAATATAAAATAACCAGTAGTCTGGCCTCTAGGCCAATGGTGCTAACTGGAAGAGAAATTAGTTTAAATAGCGGGTTGTCTGCAAGGTTAGCAACAATTATCTCTTCAAAAGAGGATATAGTGGATTATTGTTTGCGTTTTGTAAAGGCAGTTATCCGCCGTCTATCTTAATGAGAGATATGTTCTGTATATTTTCGCTGTATGCGAGCAAGTTGTCGCAGTGCTACTGCTCGGATGTCAAGTGCGTATTCTTCGCAGCAGATAGGAAAAACGTTGTCAAAGTTGAGAGGTCGGTAGTGTCCACAATGTTGGCACTGATGAAAACTTTGAGCGTCAACGTAAATATCTGGGCATGAGAGAATATAGAGTTGCTTTGGTGACAGGAGAGTAACAATATAGTGTTACAGGGTAACCACTTCGGTACTGTTGAATTGACTAGGCTGTGCTCGTATCGAGAAAATCGGAGAACTCTCAGGAAAGCTCGGTAAAATGTATGTTAAAGATAAAAGGGTTCTTGAAGACTTTATAACTGAATAACTGAATATATTGTTAAGGTCTCTTTTCCGTTGCTTGATGATCCCTTAACTACGGGGGACTGCTAACTATTTAAACACTTTTCCTAGTACTTAGGTTGGCCATATTAAAGAAGTATCCTTGGAAACTTCGGCCATGGTCTAATCAGTGTGAACACTGTTTGACCCTGAAGATGTATGAACCCACTACACCAAATGATCCCACGGACTATCTAGCTCTCTGAGGGTGTCAAGCACTCCACCTGTAGATAGCCTTCAATCTCTTTGCCAAATGAAACTAAGTTCAAATTGATGCCGGCCATTTGCGAATATCATACGGAATACCAGGTGATCAGTCTGGATGGCCATCTTTCCTGCATATATGCACTCATGTGTAGATGCATTCGGATTATCAAGAATGCAGAATACGTAATAGATCCACTAGGATAAATTACTCTGTCATCTTTCACCGAGGCTGAGTTATTCTGGATACGATCCTACTTCTTGCCAGTGTGGGTTGTAGTCAATATAGTCACCTTCCAGCGCTATATACCATCACATCTTTAGACTCGAAAGTCTAGTACCATATCCCATATGTGTGACAAAAGCCGCTTGTAGCGGCTGAACATTGCGGTGGTAAGAAGAAGAAGATACAGTCAATGTAAAAACATCAACATAGGAAGGAATAAGACCCCTGGGAAGGGAAAAATGAAGGGAAGAAACATAAATAACCAAAAGCAAAGGAGCTTCAGGAGACCCCTGAGTGGTGCCAACAGAAACAGAGGAAAAGGTTCCTGGTGAGCCTTGGCAAAGAAGACGGCTAGTGCGGCCAGTGAGGAAGGATCTGACCCAGGAAACAAGGTAGTGGTTGACTCCTTTATTCCTGAGTCCGGAGGAAAGAAAATCAGAATTCATGTTATCAGAACCCCCTTGGATAACAAGGAAGAGGGTGGAGACCTGGAAGGCGGGGCATTGCAAGGTGCAGATTGTAAGGACAAGGGTAGTGACGGCATCAAAGAAGGAAAGGCCCACAAGGAGCCATATTGGTTGGGACTGTGGAGACCGCGTGCCCTGGAGACGAGCCCGAGGTTGGAGCCGACAATTCTCTCTAAAACCTGGGAGATTGTCTTGAGGAGGACGAAGACCCTGAAAGAGGCCTGAATGTCGTAGGATAGCCTACCTGACTGGTCCAGGACTATGCCGTTAGCCTTTTTGAGAGTGTGCGGGTGGAAACTATAGAGAAAAAAAGTGGAAATGAGTGAAACTAATAGGGAGGGGGAGGTACGGTGGACTACTTCCCATATCCCATAGGGGACGGTATCCAGGCTTGGTGCAAAAGAGGAGGAGGATGCCCTGAGGGTGGCTGAGATATCATCTGAGGACAACTCAGGGGCATTGGAGAAGGGGCGGAGTAAGGAGGGGTCACGGGAGGAAGAACGAGGCGGAAAGAAGTAAATGAGGAGGGCATTATGGATAGAGAGAGGAGTGTCGGCCCCTGGGAGAGTGGGGAAGCGAGTTGTGGGGAAACCTAGGGCCTAACGTTTGGTGGCCTCGAAGGAGGAAGGGGTGGCCTTCAGGAGGAGTAAGGTACTGTAGGCATTCTTTGCCCTCTTTATGACTTTGAAGTAGCCGAGGTGGGCAAGTCTGGCAACAGAGATGTTGCTTGTGGAGCTGGCAGAGAGAGCTTTGTGAGCAGCACAGTGGTATTCTTTACTAAGAGTAGAGAGGAGGGATAACCACCAGGGTTTGGCCCAGGGAACGGGCGCGAGAGGGGTCTGTGGTTGCGGATCAGGGAGAGGACACGACTGAAATTGGTGTCAAACCATAAGGAGAGTGAAGTGGAGGGGGGAAGGCAGAGGGTGTTTGGGACTGTTAACTCCTCAAGCAGGGGTGAGAGGGTGGTCCAGTCAGTCAAGGCCCAGTTGGGGCGTGAGGTAGTTGTGTCTCCTTAGGATGCCTAAAGGAAAGCCAAATCGGGATATGGTCTGAGCCAGTTGAGGGGAGGGGAGTGCTCCATGAGGAGAAAAAAGGGAATAATATATGAGAAGTAAGGAAAAGATCTAAAACTGATGATCTGCCACCGCCACCCAACGGGCAGAGGGTGAAAACCCCAGTAGTGTTCAAGAGCTGGTAGCCATGCTCAGCAGCTCTTGGAAAGTAAAGAAAAGAAACCGCCAATCAGAGGCCGAGTGGGCCCTTAGTGGGTCACAGGAGGGGTGGTGGATATGTATGTCCCTTTGGGAAAGAACGGGAAAGTCCTCCAAAGCAAACAACTCAAGAGGAGATATAGTACAAGAAGAAGGCGCCCTGCCAGGGAATGAATCAGAGTTCAAACCCCGAAGGTGCGAAAAGGAAAACCCAAACAGCCTGTCCGTCAGGAAAACATCAAGGCCCATCGTGTCACACCTCACAAAGAAAACAGGAAGTATAGCAATGATAGATAGAAGAGTAGAAGACAAATAGCAGCCACCCGTGGCTTTTCAGGGAAGGAACAAGTTGGGAAGAATGACTTGAAACCAGCAAAGGCGGGAACACGACCTCGAAAAACTGGAGGATCCTGGATGCAGACAAGGGAAACAGGAAAGGAAAGTTCAACTAAAGAATTGAAAAAGGAAGAAAACACATTCCAGCTACTCAGGCAGTTGTTTTGAGTGAGGAGAAGAAAGCACGAGTCCCTAGGGGCCTCATGCGGGGGAGTAGTGGTTGTGTAATCTATTACTAGGCAGAGCCAATAGGATCGCGGGGGGCAGGGGACGGGCTTTGAGCAACCTTGGTGGGTGGGGCACCATGCCGGGAGGAGAACCCGGACATGCCAGGGGCGGACGGGCGGGCCTCATGGGCCTGAGGGTAGTTTGGGCAATGGCAGAACCCAAGGGGCCAAGAGGCAGTGTGGAGGGGCGTGAGACAGTTGTAGGGCCGGGGTGGAGGTCTGGCATGACATCCATCTCATTATTTTCTGAAGGAGGCATAGCGGGTGGAGGCGAAGGCGTGGGAGGAGGTAGGTGCCTTGAGTCGCAGTCTTGATTGCGAGTGGAGTGATCCCCATTGCAGTTTAGGCAGCATGGAGGTGAGGTCATGCAGCAGCTGAGTACGGATTTTGTGTTGCCCTGCATGGCGCATGAGGGATTGAAGCATCTGTGGTTGGATCACGTGTGGTGGAGGGAACATAAAGGGCAGACTGGAGAGTGCATCTTGCATCATGGGGCCATTTGACCAAAGGGCCAGCAGTTGTGGCACTGCGTGTAGGGGGAGGAGGAAAAGGCCCTCTCAGACCTTCTGTTGGCTGACAAGAAAGGAACATGTGGGAGGAGGAAAGAAGTGTGTTCAGGGGCATTGGTTATAACAACCGAACACGAGTGTTTGAGGCGTGAGGCTGGGTCCTTATTGAGGAACCTAGCGGAGAGGGTGGGGAAGACAGTGGAGTTAAGGATCGACGTGGAGAGGCGGGAGAAGAGGTAATATTAATTTTCAGGAAGGCAGGAGGAGGGGACAGAATGCATCGGTATCTGAACTGCTGTGAGAGCCGGGTGGAAGGAGACCTAGGGGCTGTCGCCGACTGGAAAGGATTGGTTGAATCGCCTGGTGAGAGCCTCAAACTATGGGGTATTAATGAGGGCATGGAGTTGGCTATCGAGGCCAGTAAGGGAGACAGAGCCTCGATCGTTGACAGAGGCATTGATACCACATGGAATGGCTGAGTTGGCATTAACTAGCACTGAGACAACTAGGTTAGGGAGAAGGCCAGATATGACCGCGGCATCAGGGTGGAGGGCTGGCAAGGAAAGGGGGGCAAAAAACCTGTAGGCTGCAGTGGTGAGGGGGGGTGGAGACGGTGGCGTCTGTGTTTGAGGGGAGGGGGAGCCACAACTGGATGGGGTCTGGGTAGCTTAGGTGGCAGCTGCTGCCGCAATCTTGGCCACAGAGAGAGGGCTTACTGGAAACCCTCTCCTTTTCCTTCTGCCTACCACGATCTGGACATATTAGGAGGTGGAAGTATCACAATCCCGAAACTGATCACAAGAGAATCTGTGAATTACCACAGGGGGGTCTTCAGTGGCACGGGCTAGAAGTGGGGGAGGAGGGCCAGATGGGGGCACAAAGTGTATCTGGGTAATGCCAGGACGGGAAGGACTAGAGGAAGTGGTAGTAGTGGTAGGAGAGGGGCTAGTGTGATACGGTGGGTGAGGTCACGAAGCTCAGAACAGATTGAGGCGAGGCTGTGGGCTATAGGATCTGGTGCTGGAGCAGAGTTCGGTTAGCCGGCAAAGAGAAGTACCACAGCTGAGGAGATGGAGTCTAGGTGGGTCCTAAGGGTAAAAATTGCAGGAAGGGCGCTGGACAGGAGCGGGTTCAGGGCAATGTCCTCAGTAGAGAGGGGACCGAGGCCAGAGGGAGAGAGGGTGGGAACCTAAGCAGAGGATAAGTTGATGACTTCCTTGGTGTCATCAAGGAAGGAGGAGAGGAACCTGAGGTAGGGGGGATGTCCACTGTGGAGGCAGTGGCTGTGGGAGGTGCAGGAGCGGAGGCAAAGAGAGGAGGAGGAGGGGGATCGGCTTATGCCATAACCAGGCTTAGGGTACAGAAGGACCTCAGCAAAGAAGGGTATGAGTGGGATCATGGGAACCGAGTACACTTTTGACGTGGTGGAGCAAAATGTAGGGGCAGGAAAATCAAGGAAGCGAAGCGTGTCCTAACTACAGGCCGCTTAGAGGTCCTTGTATACTTACTCTTCCATCAACCTTAACCCTGGTGACTAATATCTATTAGTCACACTCTCGGCATGGCTTATATCGAGTCATAGTATAATATCCATCAGCTGACTACTATGACACAACTGCATAGCATACCAAACCGTTCAAAACTCATAAAACAAGTCATGTGCCCTAAAGTTGTCCCATGTGCGAAACCCATGCCTAATAATATGAGTCATGTGCGAAAATCATTACATCATATGACTCACAAGTGTGAGTCATGTGCATAATCAACCAATCACAAAATAACAATAATTGCACCGGGGTTCATTATGTGAAACCCAATGACTACTAATGAGTCATAGTACAAAATATGACAGCCTTATGACTCCTAACTAAAGGTAATGTGAAATCCTTCCTCTCCTAGTCACTAATCGTGACATTAGCTCCATCTCCGATCATCCTAAGTCCCATTAGGCTCAAAGTCCGATACTCGTCAGGCTTCCCTAATCATGCGCAATTCCTTTTACAACTTTCGAACCTGATGTTAAGTATGCTGCAAACCTTTCTGGACTTATTCTTTTGTGAGGTTCGCCATTCTGATAGTTCGAACTCGGGCGGCAATCATCCTCTGGTAGGTCTGTGTCTCCTCTCTTAGGTTCTGAATTATGGCTACGGTGGTGCCAAGTTGCTTTCGTAACCTCACTATTTGTCATTCCAGATATCCAACATCTGGACTAGGATCAGTTTCAATATTTTCGCCGTCCTCTTTGCTCCTCTGTATCCTTACAGTTGCCTTCCTTTTCCAAAAGCGTGCATCATTTGCCTTCAAGTGTGCCGCCACACTAGTGCATCATAGGTAATATCCAGTACCGATTTTGTGGTTTCTATGTACACAGCAGTTGTCTTTCGAAGCAGTGGATCCAGGACGTTTCCTTGTGGGTCTGTTGTTGTTTGTATATATTTGGTTGTTTAGGAAACCAATTTGATACTGCCTTATGACGTAAATGAACGTAGCACTGGACGTCATAACAGGCAGTCCATGAAAGAGCGTTATCTTCTGCCTGTTTTTGTCTCTCCTCCTGCATTGGATATAGGGGGCTGGTTGGTGTTATTGCTCTTTGGCTATTGCGCCAACCTGTAACGGAATCCTACTATGTTTCTACTATTACTACTGACTTGATGTTGGTTATTACCTATTTGGGTTTATACCTGATAAGCGCAACTATTTGGTTGTCCCTTCCTACTTGGTTATGACTTCCTAACTGGTTATTTCTTTCCTTGTTTCACTTATCACTACCCCTCCTAGCTTTTACCCATTTGGGTATCGCTATCCTCCAGCTCTTGCTACTGGATTTGTATAGTAGTAGCGATCTCTTGTTCCTTCCTGTTCAGATTCCATTACTTGTATTGTTAGCTCTATCCTGTCGCTTTTAACCTTTTGTTTTTGGAATATGGTTACCTTATTATAATTCCTCTGTTAGCATGTTTGTAGGACAGGATGTTTGCGCTTTTGTTTAATTTTCCTAGCTACAATCTTTTATATTTAAAGAGCCTGCAATCCCCTAAGGATTCATACTCTCAAGCCTCACAGGACTACCATCTTTAATACTACCATTTGAACGGTCACTCTATTAGTTCTATACCTTTTACCTTGTCTATTGAAGACCTATCCATCGACGCTTCTCCCCCTATCCTTATAGTATCTTCAGGGTCCCTTTGGGATTCTCGAGATACTTGGGAGTAGGTTAGATTCTTTGACCTAGACTCAAGTATACCTTTGATCTTCGGCAGAGGACTGATCACCCTTCGCCTCCCTTGACCCTGCAGTACTAGTACACCTCCCTGTTTCCAAGAAGGCCTTGAGCGGACTCCTGGCGAGACCAGCTCACCCTAGCTAGCAACCATTTCGCTTCCAAGTGATATCAGAAGGGACTTCACTAGAGGATAGGTAGCATCCTCCTTAGGACCCCAAAGTCAAGCGCCAGTACCCCCAGCTGCACCACCATCTGAGGATTCAGAACTATCTTCACTAGATAGCAGCAGCAGCGAAGAAGCGGACCAAGACCAAGCCCGAGTCCAAGAACAAGTCCAAGAACTGCTCCACCAAGAAGTCCAATCCAAGAAGGAACCAAGCTTACAATCAGAATCAGATTCAGGTCCACAAGACGCGCCAGGACCAGGACCCCCAACTTCGCCACCTAGACTACCCAGTCTACCAAGAGAGCCCAGACAACCAAGCCCGGCACCAGACGATTTACCTAGTCCACCAGGTCCACCAAGCAATGCAAGCCCTGCACCTATCCCCTTGTCAGTCCCCCCAGACGGATATAATCGTCCTAAATGGCCTGCACTATTTACATTCACAGGAGAAGGAAAAGATAGTGACCCTTTGAGAATAACCTCATAGTTCAACACAGTGCATCGATATATCGCCAGCTTTGGCATAACTGACGATGCCCTTGAAGCCCTGCAAAAGTATAGAGCCTATTGCAGAGAGAAAGCCCTCGATAAATTCACCCTATATGAAGCATCCCAAGGACACCACACAGTTGCTGGACTCTAACAGAAATTCGTGGCCTACTTCCTTCCTTCCACATCCACTGATACCATCCATGAATAGTGGCTACAAGTCAAGCAAACTACCGGAGGAAATACAGCATAGATTACCAATAATGTAATCAGACTTGAAACCTAGAGAGACAGTTTCCCCCCAAGAACAATTTCGGACTATTCAGCAAAGTAGAGACTCCTAGATGCTATGGATATCAAGCTCAAGTGAGAAGTGAAACTATACATCACTTCAGACACCTCATTTGACCAGCTAGTGGAAATAGCAGAAAAGCGAGATGCAATTGCCCACTCTACAGGACTCTATGGAAATCGTCAAGAAAATGCAACCTTAAATGCAGTTTCCCAACAAGCACCCAAGCGCCCCCAGAATAACACCCAGCGAAATCAACCAAGGTTCTCCAACAATACCTTTCAGCATCCAAGAGTATCCCAGGCTGAGAAGGATCGGAGCAGAAGAGACAATGACTGTTCCTATAGTGCAAAACATGGGCACTACTCCGATAACTGCTTTGAGAAGAGAAGTTTAGGAGCATCCAGCAGTGCGGAAATGGAGGCCCTGGCGGAACCAGGAGACCCCAGAATGTCACGAGAATATACCATACCCAGGAAGACGATCCCAATGTGAAGGAATCAGTCACAGTTACCACAAACCATGCAGGACCTAGTGGAACTCAATCCCAAGCCCTCAAAGCATACATCACAGTGAATGGCTAAAAGTCAAAGGCACAATGCGATACAGGAACCACTGGAGACAAATTGATATCCGGAAAGTTTGTCTCTACCTACCAAATCCCTACATGAGACCTCGAAACTCCTGTCAACCTGAAGATGGCAGTTAAAGGATCACGCTCAGTAATCACCCATGTTGCAAAGCCTGTCATACAGATTGACAAAGAAACCGGCAATATCTCTGAAACCCTAGTCTATTCCCCGGACAACTATGATATCTTCCTAGGAATGCCTTACATTACTGCACACCATGTTATAATAGATTGCGGAAAATCTATTATCACCTTCCCTGACAAAGGAATCACCTTGACCTGCAAGAAAGCAACTCATGTACTATTTTCAGCCATCAATGAAGCAGATGCCCCTGACTTCATATCCGAGTTTCCTACAGTATTCCCTAGCAAGAAGACAGCGGAATTACCACCCTAGAGTGATATCAACCACCACATCCAGCTGAATGACACAATTTCGCACCATAATCCGAGATGTTTCACATTCCCTGACAAGATCATACCTGCATACAGAGCACTAATCGAAGACTGGAAAGCCAAAGGAATTATTTACCCAAGCGTGGCATACAACCCAGTCAACATATTCCCAAAGCTGAAACCCAATGGCGAAATCAGACTGCTTGTAGACCTTCTACCCAGGAATGATATATCTATAAAGGAACATGGAGCGATTCCTAACTAAGCCATGATACTCAGAACTGTTGCCAGAGCAAAGTTCAGATCCACCATAGACCTAGCAAACTGGTACTTCCAAATTCGAGTTCTCCCCTGCGATGAGAAATACATACCTATTAAGACACCCTTTGGACCCTTTGCATGCAGAGTTATGCTGCAAGGAGATGCCAATGCCCCTGCTACAGTTATGAGAGTTATAGAGTTTAACCTAGATGGATTAATTAGAAATTCGTTTGGGCATACATGGATGACATTGCCATCTACTCAGAAACAGTTGAGGAGCACATTTCGAATATCAGATCAGTCTTGGGAAGACTGAAGCATCACCAAATCAAAGCATCGCCAGCTAAATGCAAATTCTTCGCCACCAAGCTCTCTCTCCTAGGACATGTTATAAATGAGAGAGGAATTCATGCAAACCTTGAGAAAATTCGATCCAACCAAGACTGGCCCACACCAAAATCGAAATAGGATGTTCAGATCTTTATTGGAGTTGTAATATATCATGCACAGTTCCTTCCACACCTTGCCTCCACCAATCCCCCAGTCTCGGACCTAATTTCCCAAGATGTGTTTGAATAGCGACCCCCGCATTTGGAACCCTTCAAACAGGTTAAGCGCCTGGTCAAGGAGATAATTACGCTACGCCCCATCTCATATAGGACATCAGCTGATCCAATATACCTCATTACTGACACTTCTAAAGTTGGATCAGGAGCATGGGTTGGCCAAGGACCCTCCTCTGAGAAAGAATATCCTGCCGCATTCCACAGCAGAAAGTTTGCAACAAGTCAGCTGCACTACCTTGTCCATGAATTGGAACTTTTAGCGATTGTGGATCCCATTGAGGCATTCCATCCGATTCTATATGGCACCAAGTTCACAGTTGTGTCTGACAATAAGGCACTATCCTTTTTCCTGAAGCAGACTGACCTACCCTACTGCCAAACCAGATAGCGCATGTTCATGCAATCTTATGATTTTGATATCATACACAGACCTGGCAAAGACAATGTCCTTGCAGAT
>QFET01004811.1:0-64985 GCA_003316355.1 Tuber calosporum
GGGTGGGATGGGGCGGGATGGGCAGGAACGGTATGTGGCAGGTTGGGGTCCTGCACAGCTAGAGCACATGAGGGGGGAGGCAGGACAACACTCAGCAATGGACTTAGTTTTCCCGCCCTTGGGGCAGGTGGGATTAGGGCAGCGGTGGGCAGCTCATGATTGTGCTAGAGCACACAGGGGACAGGTGGAGGTGGAGGATTTGCACATAGGGGAGGGGTGGCCGTAAAGCCAAAACTTCCGGCATTACATAAACATCCCTGAGGAGTGGGCCTCTTCGACTTTGCGCGGACGGGAGAAGAGGCAGATGGTGGAGCCAAGCCTGATGACATCCTCAGGGGCCACAGTGACTACTACAGACGTAGTGGTCTTTGTTGCTCGAATGTCAAGGTCGGTTTGGAGGAAGCATGCTGAGTAGATAACGACGTGGGTTGCATTGCGAACTGACTCAGAGAGGGCAGGGAAGAGGTCAGCCTGGTCCTCCGGAAGGTAGGCTATTGGTAAGATGTGGTTGGCCAATTGGACTTCGTTTGGGGCGGGACGGAAAGGATGGTAGAGGTTGTTTCCTACTGGAAAAGCGTGGTTAAGACAGTTAGTCATGGCTTCGTAGTAGGGTGAGTAAGCAGTGGAGGAAGTGTAGGGGTCAGTGCCCAGGAGGGTGAGAGATCTTTTAGGATTGACACGTGCCGTAAAGGACAGGGGGAAAGGGCAAATGGCCTGCCTCAAGACGGCAGCAATGAGGTCTGGGGCGGTGGCTTCCATACGGTCAGCATCTGCATGAGGTGCGGGTAAGGTGCGTGGGCCGAAGAATCTACGATTAGCTGAGGGCAATGGTGCTGGACCTCGAGACTGAGGGCTGCTGTCGTTGGACGCTGCGACTTGTGCCGGCGTCACGGGCTTCTTCCCTTTGCCTTTGGTCCCTGGTGCAGAGGATGGTCCTGCTGCAACAGCACCATAGGACTTGTTGGCCACACGGGACTGGGTGTGTATGGGTCGGGTGTTGGATGATGAGGGTGATGAGCGAAACTCGGTTAGGGGAGGGTATTTGCCTGCCCTGCACTTTTGGGCTTCCCAGGAGGGTGGGTGGCGGACGGCATATGCGGCAGGGTTGCCATGCCACTGTGTTTCAACTGTGTCATAGCAGGGGAGGTTGGGTTCAGGGCCTTAATTTGCCTCTTGTGCAGGTTGGGGTTTAGGGTTGGGGAGAGACCTAGATCGAGGCGGAGCGGGGCAAGGGGGGACCGAGGGAGGAGGAGGTGGTTGTCTGGCAGTAGCTCCTGCTGTGACGCGAAGGGAGAGGTCCCTGACTGTGGCCTCCAAGGCTGCAATCACGGGGGGGGCTCAAGTAGGGGGAGGGACGGGGGTCGAGTTAGCGGAGGAGATCTCATCCATGCATGTAGTCATTGTGGCAAGTCGCCTAACCACCTTAATGATTCCGGAGAGGGCTGTGCACAGCAGTGGGAGGATGGTGGCCTCCCCATCGGAAAGGTTGTGGAGGAGGGAGTTGTCAAAGGCTGGGAAGGATTCACGGGAGAGGCTAAACTGGGTGACTATAGTGTCCAGGAGGTTCTGGTTGCAATCAAGTGGTCAGGGAGGGGTCCAGGGGTGCTGGCGTGGGAGGAGTGGGCTGAGTAGGAGGCTTTGCGGTGCTGGGTGCGCGAGATTGACCTGGAGGGGCCAAGGGAAGCTGTGGCCATCACTGTTATCCAAGAAGTGGGGCTGTGTCGCTAAAGAATGAAGCTTAAGCGAGGGGCAAGATTTGGTGTGTTGTGGCTGTTGCCACACAAAAAGGCGAAGTTTTGTTCACCTGAAAAGTGCAAGAATTTCAAGCGGGAGGAAATAGAGGGCGAGGAGCGTGTCCCTTAACTACGGGGGACTGCTATCTATTTATACACTTTTCCCAGTACTTTTATTGGCCATATTAAAGAAGTATCCATGGAAACTTCAGCCATGGTCTAAACAGTGCGAACAACATTTGACCCTGAAGATGTATGACCCCACTACAGCAAATGAGCCCCTGGACTATCTATTTCTCTGAGAGTGACAAGAACTCCACCAGTAGATAGCCTTCGATCTTTTTGCCAAATGAACTAAGTTCAAATTGATGCCGTCCATTTGTGAACATCATACGGAATACCGGGTGATAAATCTGGATGGCCGTCTTTCATACATATATGCACTCATGTGCAGATGCAGTCTGATTATCAAGAATGGAGAATACATAATAGATCCACTTGGATAAATTTCTCTGTCATCTTTCCCCAAGGCTGAGTAGTTCTTGATACAATCCTACTTCTTGACTGTGTGGGTTGTAGTCAATATAGTCACCTCCTGGCGCTATATACCATCACATCTTTATACTTAAAAGTCTAGTACCATATCTCATATGTGTAACATCAGCTCCCCCATCCTAAGCTTCGTCTCGAAGTAATTTTTCCTTTTAGTACTCCGTCCGGTAGGGTTAAAATACCTTCTGCGATATCTTGGCCAAAGCAGGAAAAACCTTTCTGTAGATACTACCTAGCCCAACTTTGGAATTGCCGGATTTTCCCTGTGTAAATCTTCTACCAATTCTTGAGCATCCTCTAGGTGCTCTGGTGGTTCCCAGGTGTTCTGATCTTCGGAACATCCTTTCCACCTGACAAAGCATCGTAGTTCTTGGATCGTACGTGAACGTCCTCTGAATCTTCACTCATAAGAGATAATTTCACACTTGATGATTTTTTCCACTTCCCATTCAAGGTCACCTTCAACTTCTTACAGTACCAGGGGTGGTTGTTCTGGGCCAGGTCGAACTGTTTTTCAGTATGGCTCGAGTAGTGATACATGGAATACAGGATGGATTTTCCATCGCTCTGATATTTCCAATTTGTAGGCAAGGTTTCCTCGTTGCTCTAGGATTTTGAACGGGCCATATAATTTTGACACTGACTTCTTGGACGGTCGCTTGGTGCAGATATACTTTGCATTTAGTATTACCAAGTTGCCAATTTTGAAGTCTGGTTGACTGCGAGCTTTGCGGTCATAGTACTTGTTCATACCTTCACAAGTCTTCTCAAGGGATTCCTTTGCCTTTTCATGTATCGCTTTCATCCAGTGAGCATACATCGTTGTTCCCGGATTCTGAGCTTCTCGCTCCTTCATCCATTCTGTTTGAGGATGGTAACCATAATTTGCGAAGAAAGGGCTTATTCCAGGTGCGCTTGTTACCGAGGTGTTATATGCATACTCAGCTAACGGCAGTAGATGGTACCAGTCATCCTGATCATAGTTGACAAATATTCGAAGGTAGCCTCCCAGCACTTGGTTGACTCTTTCCGTTTGTCCATCAGTTTGAGGATGGTAATCCGTAGACATCTTTCTTTTGATGTTTAATGTCTTGCACAATGATTCCCAAATTTCTCCTGCAAACTTTGCGTCCATGTTGGAAATGATTTCTGTTGGTAACCTATGAAGTTTCCAAACTTCTTTGATGAATGCTTCTGCAACGTCCTTTGCGGTCGCGTTTTCTTCTAAGCCAATAAAGTGTGCCATTTTGGTAAACCGGTCGACTATAACCATGATCTGGCTGTATCCTGCAGATTTGGGAAGTTATGTGATAAAATCTAGCGAGGTAGATGCCCAAGCAGCAAATGGGACCTGTAGTGGTTGTAACAGCCCAAAGTGTGCATGTCTTGGTGCCTTAGCCCCCTGGCACCGAGTACAGGATCGTACATAGTCGTTTATCCAGTTCGCGATTCCTTTCGAGTAAAAGTCTCCTGTAATAATCTCCAGAGTCTTTTCTTGACTGAAATGTCCGGCGATGTATGAGTCGTGACAGCTTTGTGCAATATCTGACTGCAGGTGTTCGTTTTGAGGAACATATAGGCATTCTTTATAGTAGAGCATTCCATCTGTTAGGGACCATTGTTTCGGCATTTCTTTGCCATCATCCCGTAAACCTTTCGGTTCCTTCTTTCAGTCTAGCCAATCTGGATCCTCGTTTGCCATTTCTCTTACCTGTTCCAAGAATTTTATAACAAAGATCTTAACTTCGAACTTTGCAATTATTGCATTCGACATTAGTGTTTATCCCTTAGTGCATATAGGGTGTGAGGTAATGTCCGTTGAGTCCAAATATTCATGCTTTTCGTCAGAATATAGAAAACATAATTGTGATTGGTTTTCTTCCAACCGTATATCTAAACTGCCAAACCCTTGGCTTGCTCTTTCAGTTTCATCTAACTCCATAACCTCATGAAGTTCTCTCTCATCAACCTTTTCCACAATCATCTGGGCTATCCGGTCTCCCTAGTGTACCTGAAAAGGATTGTCAGTAGTGTTGACTAGGAGGATTTTAACCTCTTCTCTATGGTCCGCATCCACTACTCCAACTCCAATGGAAATACTATGCTTGACTGCTAATCCACTGCGTGGTGCAATATCTGCATATGTTCCAATTTGTAATCCATTAGCTAATCCTGTCCCAATGCGCGTATACCCCTTCGCAGGAACTATGTTGTTTTCGGTACTTTATAGGTCATGACTAGGGCTAGCTTGGAACCTCGAGTCAGGATTCTTGCTTCCTGTTGAAGTCTTTTAATCCTTATCGTATTATTCCGTTCCACTTGAGGCAACCGCTGACTGAGATGTCCTGAGTTTTCTGTACCCTATATAACTGAGACAACTAGGTTTCGATTATTCTGGAGGTTTTCAAAGTAATGAAACTGTAGTATAGCCTGCTTGGCATGCTCAGCTCCCTCCTCATGGCGGTACTCCGGCCGCCTGCTTAAAGCATCTGGTTTGCCCCCTCTGGTTCCAGGTCGGTAAATGATTTTAAAGTTAAAATCTGTGAGCTTCTGAACCTAGCGGATTTGTCTTGCCGACCAACCCTTTGTTGTGAGAAAATATTGTAGATTTTGATGATCGGTGTATATGGTGAAAGGTTCATCGGTTCCAGGAAGGTAGTATCGTCATTCTTCCAACGCAACTCATATTGCAAACAATTCCTTGTTATGAATGTCATAATTGCGTTTAGCAGGTGTCAACCTTCGAGAATGGAAAGTGACAGGATGTAGTTTTTTGTCCAAATATTGAGAAAGGACACATCCAAGGGCGTAATCAGTGGCATCTGTTTCCACTACTGTTTCCCTGTCCGGATGGAAATGACATAATATCGGAGCTGTAATGAACTGACGTTTGAGCTCCTCAAACGCTTGCTGTTGCTTTTCACCCCAAGAAAAATCCTTCGGGTTACCTTTAAGCAAATCAGTAATTGGCCACATAGTGTGGAGAAATTCTTTATGAACGGCCAGTAGAAATTGGCGAATCCCATAAATATTTGAATTTCTTTTACCGAGGTGAGTGATTTCCAGGCCTTGATTGATTCCACCTTTCGTTCACTCATAGTAACTCCATCAACAGCCACAATATACCCATGGAACTCCACTGATGTGACATGGAAGGTGCATTTCGTAAACGAGATGGCCATTCTCTATTCTCGCAGTCTATCTAAGACTTTTCTAACCAATATGATATGATCCTTCTCAGATTTAGAGTATATAGGTATATCATCAATGTATACTACAACTCCTTCATCATGGAAGTCTTTTAGGATCATAGTCATTATTGATTGGAAGCTGGCTGGTGCATTTGCAAGACCAAACGGCATGACATTATATTCATATAAGCCATATCGTGTTTGAAATGCGGTTTTCCATTCATAACCCTTTCTCCTACGGATCAGGTGGTTACCATCCTTCAGATCCAATTTGGTGAAAATTGTGGCTCCTTCCACACGGTCGCGTAGTTCCGTCATAAGCGGTAGTGGATATTTGTTGTAGATAGTGACCTTGTTTAGTCCTCAGTAGTCAACCACCAACCTAAGACGTCTATCCGGTTTCAGCACAAAAAGTATCTGTGCACCTGCCGGTGATTTGCTAGGGGAAATCTTTCCTTGTTTTAACATATCATCCTGATATATTCGCAGTGCTTTTAACTGTTTTTCAGAGAGGGGATAAATTGGTCCCCAAGGTGGTTGGGAATCTGGTTTGAGGTCAATAGCATGATCGAAGGTCGGTTGAGCAGGTAGTTTCGCCGCAGTTGACAGGCAAAAAGGTTCTTTGTAGTTATGGTATTGCGCGGGTAGTGTATCAAGGATTATTTCTTCCTCATCATCTACTCTTGCAACTCGTCCAATAATGACTGCCTCTGGATCTTCCAGAACCTGCTCATCCCAGTCGATTGATATTCCTTCATCCTCCGGTAAGAGGTGAAGCTGACATCCATGAGCTTCAAACCTCCAGCTTTCTCGGTCTTGAATTTCCATTATAGGATGTTCATCATTCCACCAACCAAATGGAATTATTATTCCATAATTTCCTGTTGCTGCGATCTCGCACACAATCTTTGATAAGTGTTTATTTTTCCCAGTTTCCAGGTAAAGGGGAATGGTAAAATAAGCTCCGGTAGATAATTCGTTTCCACTAAAACCCAAAATGGGTATCGGATCCTCACGTGACTTGTATGGAATATTCAATTCCTTGATTAAATATTCCTGTATATCAAAGATATTAGATCCAGAGTCTAATAAAACTCTTATGCGATATCGTTTCCCGTACACATATATATCTGCAGTTCCTTCAGGACATTGGAAGCGTTTTGGTTCTTCGTGTTTGAGGTTCAGCCGCTTATGCGACATTGTTATCTCCGTTCGTCCTCGCTTAGACGACATTATAGTTGTATAGCTTGGGTGTTCGTGACAACCCCAGCATTGTTTCGACCATAGAGGCCTCCTCAGACGAACGAAACAAATAGTTTAAGATTAAAATTCTAGGCAGCCCCCTACGTGCGGTCTTTACCCCCTGTCGAGGGGCTCCCAAAAAATTAAAACCCCCGTCAATAGGGGAGAAACCACTAAAACGCCATAACAATGCAACAAAAAAAAAAAATTCTACTTCTTTGCCTTTCTTGTAGGATAATACCCTAAATGAGTAATAATTTTCGAAAATAAATTATATTTCCGAAAAGAGCAGAAAATTACAAAAATAGTTACCATATCCAAATTTGGAATATCTCACACCAATATGGTATTATTTGGTGTTAGGTTGACGTGGTTGTTGTCACATACACAACACGTCCCTGTTAGGCGAGCCCATATCATAAGGTTTCCCCGAAGACTTTACAGCTGTTCAGCTGTGGTCTAGTGGTAAAATGAACCTGGCCCGTTCATTTTGTCCGCAGGGTCCTGCATTCAATCCACCCTTTTGGAGGAATAAACAACGGTAATTTGTACTGGAGGCAACTAGGGGTAGAATCTACCGTGGGGTCACCCCTGCTACTGCCCAACACTTCCTCAGTGTCTAAAAACGGGAAGCACATCCAAGTGCCTAAAAGGGAGATCCTTCTTCCGAAGAACTAAAAAGCAGGAACCTAAAAGTAGAACCAATCCAAGGGAAAATAAAAGATAAATGTGATCTCCCTGACAGGGGAGGTCTCATCCTCCGGTCCCCTGAATCCAACCAGTTGAAGCACGCTACGGAACAAGGGTTCCCAACATGCAAATATGAACCTGCATGCCAATTTTTTTGAAGAATTTTGGAATTCTTTTGTTTCGTCGGTAACCGCATTGTCGTAATCCTCAGCACCCTAGACTTGAGGGTTCCCAGTTTCGATTCCGGTCGCTATTGCTTGTGCCCCGAATACCCAATCGCTGTCGCTGTTGGTGCCATTAGGACATTTCTGTGTCTGATAAATCCCATCACCGAGGTGTTAGTTGGCTCTTTATCTGGTTCACCTTTGGCCGTAATGTTCTTGGAGCAAGAGCAGCGGTCTGTGGTTTACAGGAGAATTTCAGTCAGTCCTTCGTTGGTTGCTTAGCGAAAGCTCTTGCTACCACTATGTCTTTTTGACATTTTCGCCAGGTATGGTTGTTGTGGCTGCAGCGAGTGCAAGCCTCTTCTGCCTTTCGCTTATCTACAACATCTTGGGGGATTCCATCATAAGCATTCTTCCAGTCCCTATGCTCATCCTTATTATTTAATCCTCCTCTCTGTTCCGATGGTTTTCCTTTAGCTGACTTCGATTGAGTAGGATTGGTTTTTTGTTTCTGGTTGGTATATCCGTATTTGAAGTTGAACCCATTTGCTGTATCATCGTGTTTTCACTTGGATGCTCCACTGTTTGAGTGTTCACCTTTGGATAGTTTCTGCAGTTCCAGAAATTCCTCCTCTTCTCTGCCAACTTGCCGTATGGTTACCATCCATTCCTCATCTGAGGAAAACTTTAGATGAGATAACCGGCCAAGAATTTCTTCAGGAAGTTTGCATTCCACCCGTACCCTCCTACTAATTCCTGTGAGACCAGCCTTGATGTTGAGATTTTCGAGAAGTAGAAGATAGATGTCGTTTTTTCCCTTATAGGCTACCTTAGTCATATCTTCTAGGACTCGTCATTCTTCCTCGATGCCAATATATCGCTTGGTAATTTCATGTCGAAAGTGTTCCCATGTGGAATAGTCTGGGTCTCGGGTATATCCACCTAATCCACCCATCACCTTCCAGTATTTCTCCAAGAAGGGTGCCACTTTGTTGCCATTTGTTTTCCCCAAGGCAAAAACTATTCGGTGTGCATGATTTTCCCACTGTGTAGGATTGCGATCGAAGTAGTATTCACAGGCGGTCAACCAGTTACGAATATCTTGGTTGTCATTTCCTTCGAAGAAGTAGGGTGGTTCCGCTATTAGGTTCGCTGGTTGGGAGAGTCCACCAATATGTTCTAAGAAAGTCATAGTTAACCTGTCCTTGGGTGCATCGTTCCTTGGAATAGACGGTAAACAGGGTGCGTGTTCTGGCCTGCCGCCCTTTCTACCCCGTCCATCCTCTCCATCTCTATCGGACCCATCATCATCTGGGTCAGGAGCATCACCAAGGTTACCTGGCGGTGGTGGCAGTGGTAGGTTATTTCCTCCACAGTCAACTCCTTTTCCTTTATCCTTCCTTGGAGTTGATGCTGATTTCTTTGTAGGAATAGTACCTTCTATTGGTACCATTGTAGGTCCTCGGTTAGACGGTCCTAGATCACTATCACTAGGTCAATGCTGTGTTGGTGCAGGTGTTTTTTCCGCTAATTGAAGTACCAGAGCATCTAGGTAGGCCTTCATACCTGCACTCTGTTCTCGTTGCTGTTGAGCAGCAATTTCTCGTTGTTCATTCATCCCTCTGGTCAATTCCTGTTCCTGTTGGTTCAACTTAGTATTGAGTTCCATTAGTGCCCTTTCCAGGATTCGGTCCCTTGTTTCTGAGACTTGGGCCTGTTGCTCTTGTTGAGCCTGTTGGCGTCGGAACTCTTCCTGAACCTGGGCACGTAACCTTTGCTGCTCCCTCTCAGTGTCGCCACTCAATTGTTCCAATACACGGCTACCTTACTGTATCTCAACATCATTGATAACTTCACCTCTGGCCATACAGCTCTGCAGCAATTCTAGCTTGGTAAAACCCTGCCTGGCCTCCTGTGATAGTGCTGAGATCACTATGTGATTCTCATTGGCACTTTCTTTCAAGAATCGGTCCAGGTGGCGTAATGCAAAGACAACATTATGCTGGAACTTATCTTGCGTATTGACAGGCTCCTTGGTTGGCTTGGCACGTTTCTGAACTCTTGATGGTGGACGACCCAAATGAGTAATGGGAGAGCTGGTACGGCTTCGGGACGCGATTAAAGATGCCGAAGGGGTAGATTCCGTGTCATCCTCTTCGATCATCCTATCATGTCCCAAAGGACTAGGAATAGGTGTGTCATCACGTGCCATAGCCATGGTAGGTCGCTTAGACACCCAAATAATTTCTCTATAAGAAAATATAAAATAACTGGTATTCTTGCCTCTAGGCAAAAGGTGGTAACTGGTAGAAAAATTAGCTTGGATAGCAATTTTTCCGCAAGGTCAAAAACAAGTATTTCTTCTAAAAGTAGGATATGGTAGATTATTGTTTGCGTTTTGTTAACGCAGTTATCCGTCGTCTATCTTGACGATAGATATGTTCTGTATATTTTCGCTGTATCCGAGCCAGTTGTCGAAGTGGTACTGCTCGGAGGTCAAGTACGTATTCTTCGCAGCAGATAGGGTAAAGGTTGTCAAAGTTGAGAGGTAGGCAGTACCCACAATGTTGGCACTGATGAAAACTTAGAGCGTCAAAGTATTCTCTGGGCATGAGAGAATATAGAGTTGCTTTGGTGATAGGAGAGTAACAATATAGTATTACGGGGTAGCCAATACAGTACTGTTGGATTGACTAGGCCGTGCTCGTATCGAGAAAATCAGAGAACTGTCAGGAATGCTCGGTAAAAAGTATGATTAAAGATAAAAGGGTTCTCGAAGGCTTTATAATTTGTTAACTTGATATATTATTAAGGTCTCTTCTTCGTTGCTTGATGATCCCTTAACTACGGGGGACTGCTAACTATTTATACACTTTTCCCAACACTTATGTTGGCCATATAAAAGAAGTATCCTTGGAAACTTCAGCCATGGTCTCAACAGTGTGAACACCGTTTGACCCTGAAGATGTATGGCCCCACTACAGCAAATGATCCCATGGACTATCTATTTCTCTAAGGGTGTCAAGCACTCCACTAGTAGATAGCCTTCGATCTTTTTGCCAAATGAACTAAGTTTAAATTAATACCGCCCATTTGCGAACATCATACGGAATACCAGGTGATCTGTCTGGATGGCCTTCTTTCCTGCATATATGCACTAATGTGCAGATGCAGTAGGATTATCAAGAATGCAGAATACATAATAGATCCACTTGGATAAATTACTCTGTCATCTTTCACCGAGGCTGAGTAGTTCTGGATACGATCCTACTTCTTGCCAGTGTGGGTTGTAGTCAATATAGTCACCTCCTGCTGCTATATACCATCACATCTTTATACTCGAAAGTCTAGTACCATATCCCATATGTGTAACACCATTGGGGTATCTGATGTTGCTTTCGCTTTCTTTGCTTGCTTTCGCTTTTTAGGGTCCTTAGGGAACTATCCATTGGCTTCCTTGCTGTCTCTGTATATAAGGCACTGGTAATCATAGCAGATAGTCCAATTGAGCGCAGAATGACTTCGTTCCTCTCTAGTCTGGTGAAGGTTCAAGGTAGCTTTGTCTCCCCAAGAGCTTCCTGCCTATATACTGCTATCATTGCTGCTAGCACTATTCTTGCGCTTTTGAGAGCGAGTGACTGCATTGGCCGCTATCTCTTTCCTTGCTAGGTAGTCTGGGTAGGAGCGATAGATACATTTGCGAGTAGTGAGAGATGGAGAGTGCTATTTATCTTCAATAGTTTCCATTTCACTGTCGGAATCTAGGCTATAGTATGAGGAAGAAGTGTAGTTGGTTTGAATATGATTGGAGTTGTGGTTCTGAAGATCTGAATCTTCGGAGGTGGGGTCCTGCAGTATTATATCTTCAGGCCCTGAATTGGTTTCATGAACTCTAGATAAATAGTCTGCCACAAAATTCGAAGCTCCAGGCATGTATTCTATTTTAAAATCGAAGCGGCTAAGATGGATTATCCATCTCTGCTGCCACTCACTGATATTCTTCTGTGTCGTGAGCTTGGTAAGACTCTCATGGTCGGCAACTTGGTGAACTTTGTGTTGGACAAGAGGTGGGCGAAGGCTTGTACAGCCTCGACTAAAGCATGCGCTCCCTGTTGTTTGGTGGGGTAGTTACTCGGAGAGGCTGACAGTTTCCTGGAATGGAATGCTGCCGGTCTGGCTGTATCTCTGGTTTGTCCTTGGCCTATCCAAGCACCACTGCCAGTAGGAGATGCTTGGTGAATAGCCAGATTCGTTCTTGGTTGGTATACTCAATAGGTTTAAGGATTTGATAATTTTTTGCAGCCTTTTTCACTGCTTGAAAGTCTGCTTCCTGTAAGTCTGTCCAGTCCATTCAGCATCGCCGTTAAGCTCTGTAAGTGGTGCAGTAATAGTGGCGATGTGTGGGAGGAACTGGGAGATATAATTAACCATGCCACTAAAGCCTAGAAGTTCCTTTCTGTTCTGAGGTCTCGTCCAGTCCTCAACGCTTCTGATCTTCTCTGGTGCTGGGTGAATGCCTTTATCATCAATAAGGTGACCTAGTATATCAAGCTTTTCTGCAAAGAAAACACTCTTCTTTGGGTTGGCATATTGCTGCGCTTTTTCCAGCTTCTTGCAAATAGCTTTAATATGCTTAATATGGTCTTGGTGTGTATCGCTATATATCAGGATATCGTCAATGTATACTCATACAAAGACTCCTAACTCTCCTGATAGTGTATCTTCCATGACTCTCAGGAAAGTTCCTAGCACATTTGTTTCTCCTTGCAGCATCACTTTGCAGGCGAAGCCTCCAACCTTGGGTACCTTCATGCTTCCAATTTCGATGTCTGTGATGCAGGTGTGATTGCTGCTTAATCTGGATCCTTTGACATCCATATTGAGCGTTGTAGGCATATTCTTATTAGTATAAGGGATATTGTTTGTTGTGACAACGCGATTGCTGATTAGGGTAGGCCAATAGTGCTAGTGTCTGCTAGGACCCTGTTGTGTTTCTTGTTGACTAGCATTGTGAATTCTAATGCTTGGAATCGCCTGGCCGCTTCCTTGGGCGCACTAACAGTAGTTTTGTAAGTTATGATGGTATTCCTTCCATCCAACTCTTCTGTGTCATCCCTTTCTGCCTCATAGTTCTCTTCATCACTATCGGGGGTGTCCTGGGTGACTGTGACATGATTGGACTTGATTTCCTTCTTAGGACAATCATTTGCCATATGTCCTGCTTCTCCACAGTAGTAACAGGCTCCTTCTCTCTTGCGTCGATCCATTTCCTGCTTGCTTGGCTTCTTATGCTTGGGAGCGGTCGATTTTCTCGCTGGAGCTTTGCCTTTTCCTACTGGCTTGTTGCTGTATTGTTGTGGAGAGTTCTTAGCTTTGTTTGGCGTATTTCTGGAGGTGCTGGAGGAGCTGCCGCTACTCCCATAGGCTCCTCTCTTGAATATTGTTGCATCATATCTCTCTGCCAATTGGATCACTTGATTCCAGGTGTCTGTGTCTCTTATCTGTGGTTCCACATTTCTTCTGAGCCTGGGGTCCATGGTATCCAAAAAGAGTTGTCTTTGAGCATAGTCTGATATAGAGTCTCTAGGCAGTGTTCCTCTTAGGTCTTCTAGTTCTCCAGCAATCTAGGAAATTCTCGCTGGCTTGCTTCCAGAGGACTGTTGTATCTTCTTCCATTTGAGGTACAGGTCATCTGTGTTGGTTGATGGTTCAAAAAGCTGTTTAAATCAATTCTTGAATTCAAGGAGGGAGGGTTGGTTGTCTTCAAACTCATCCATGAGGTTGAGGTAGGCACTATGTGCTCGCTTTTCTGTATAGGCACCATAGTAATCCAGTACATCCTCAGTGTCATCAAGGACATCATACTTGGATAAGTACTTCTTAACCACCCTAAACCAGCGCTTGAGTTTGTCGGGTTGTAGATCTTCGCCTTCTCCACTGAACTTGGATGGTTGTGGAAGCTTGATCTTTGGTCTCCGGGGCTGGTCTTGAGCATCAGCCATCATCCTAGATGCTGGCGTAGGTGCTGGCAGGTGTCTGGGAGTTTCTAGTTCTTTCCCTTTTCCCTGAGGAACTGGTGGTGGTCTAGAGGGTCCTGGGGAGTCTGGAAATCCACCAGGTGGTCTCTTGCTTCTTGAGGGTACTGCTGAGAGTGGTAGGATTCCAAAGACTGTCTCCAAGATGCTTCTGGTTCTTGGTCTCGATTCCTGAGCTGTCTCTGTTCTCTGGCTTTCCCTTTGGACGATTTGCTCTGCTGTAAGGTCCTCTTCTGAGTCTGTATCAAGGTCTCCTGGTTGTAGGAAACTTTGTCTATCTATAGGTGTATCATCACCTTCTCCTTCTGGGTCTGTGTCTAGGTTAATCCCAAGTCTGCAGGGAGGTCTGGATATCCTTCCATACCTAGTGGTCTGACTTCTTCTCTCTGTAATGATGAATCTAGCTCCAGAGCCGGTAGTCTCTCCCTGCCGCTCCTGCTTCTAACTAGTTATCAAGAAAAGGGAAGGGTGATCAATCCTACCCACTGTTCTCAATCCTGAGAACCAGATATTACATGCTGAGGCGAAAAAAATGTAACAGGCGCTAGCCTATGTGAACGGTTATACAATAGAGCATAAGTAGTAGCCTGCAATCGCTTTGGTGTCTAAGGGAGACCTGCTGAGAGGTAAAGACAAGGGGAGTATAATAGAGTAGTTTTTAGGGCAAAGGGAAATAATTGGGTCGCTGTTCAACTAAGTGTATTCACTGTTTAGGCATCTATCTCAAGTCTGATGTGTCCTGCTAGCCAGCATACCACTGTTAAATATATGAAATCTTTCCTACATGGGATCAGGCTCTCGAAACCCGCAGCGACTATCATTACTCATGAGTGTACAGCTACCGGAATCCTGTGGCCCTGCAAGAGTCCAGGAAAGCCTGGTGCTTTCTCATAACACTGCCTCTATCCCACTGCCGGTATACATGACCTGTTCCTTCCCTTGGAACTCCTGGGGCACAATCCTGCTGATCCTCCAAAGTATACTGTAATCAGGGCTACGGAATCTAGAGATTCCAGTAGTGAAATCAAATGCAAAAGAAATCAAATCAAATGAATATAATCTGACAAAGGAAAGGCTAACGAGAGTGGTAATAGAGGTACCGGAACATGTACACATGTTACATGAACACACAAAATAAGGAATATGTAATAATTCAGTCTCGACGCAAATGTCTTGCCTCCATGGTGGCATTTTCTTTTGCTAATATGGGATAATTGTTGAGATAACACTATCTTGATATAATGTCCATGTTATCTAGTTTTGTAAGATATATATATAAACTCCTCTTGATCTTCAGACAATTTGCAATTAGTTAGTGGACGATCTTGTTGTAATTGGCACCCTTACAATCTGATACCTACACAATAGTTTCTGACATCAAATTCCTTTACAGCAGCTACTCTATTGGGATTTAGTTCTTCTTTATGACTTAAAATAGCTTGTTGGATTCGACCTTCAATATGAGAGTATGGTTCAGCTGGCATAGTATATCATCTAGTTGAAAAACACTTTTTATTAAAAAGAGATAGGGTAATTCTGAAAATGTAGTCTTGTGCTGTGGTGTTGTGTTGGGGTGTCAGGCACTCCCCTGGAGTGCCGCAAACTTTGAGGGTTGCTTAGCGTTCTTCAAAGTAGCGGGAACCTTGGCACAGTTAAGTTCTTCGTAGTGTATAAATATGTGACAAAGGGAAATTAAAAAACAAAAACAGAACAGGAATAAGAGAACAACAAGTGCGCCACCTTATATCTACTCTACAATGAAATTTAAATATATATATATATAATATATAGTTATATATCGCCAGTAGGTGTAAACAAATGCTCATATTGACTGGGCAATGGCTTATCATAACAAAAAGACTGTTATTAACGCGATGATACCCTGCCGGTCGAATAATTTCCAGCTTAGGTTTAGCGCACTATATATTATAATCCTAAAGCCCCATTCAAATAAGTGCTACAGGCAGTGCAGCATGCCTAAGTACTTATTAAGTAGACTATCAAGTATCCAACTCGTTAGCTCGCATGTGCTTGGTTCCAATCAGACTTCAGGAGGAATATAATAGCATCGCGCATATATTGGCAACCGCTACAAGTAAAATGTAGTTATTAAACCCCGCTGTGCTCAACCGCCTTACAAGCGATCCCACATGCCAGTTTTTTGGCGGTGAATTGAATTCGATGAACCCACACCGCATATCACGGTGGGAGGAAAAAGCGTTGTCAGAAATAAGCTACACAGTCAAAAAGGATTATTCGCTGACAGTGCTATTGCTTTCATCGCGAAAACTCGGAAACTGTAGCGGAGGTGAAGGAAATTGTGCTATTAAATCTACAGCTTATGGTCCTGATCATTAGTGTGGGTTGTATCGTACAGCACACAGACAACCGTACCCAAAGTATAAGAACAAAAAACCGAAGAACTGAAACAAAACTCAGAACCTTACAAGACCTTATAGTATACAAAAAACATCATGACCCCATGCCCAACTCTTGCTATCGCTTATTTACCAAGAAGAATCTTAATGTCCTCCATTTTCGCCCTTTTCTTTTCTTCATCATTCATCATCCCTAAGGAGGAGGCTCTACCAGAAGTAAAAGGAACATTAGCAAGGTAAACATTTGACTTGTCACAGGGCTTCTCACATAAACTTCTTCCTTGCTTGAATAGTGTGCACTATCCTCTCTTCTACGGTACCTTCAACAACGAACCTGTAGACCATCACATCAGATGTTTGACCCATTCTGTGAACTCTATCAATTGCTTGAGCTTCAACAGCAAAGCTCCACCAGGGGTCCATCATAAAAACCTGACTTGCTGTTGTCAGGTTGAGCCCTACTCCACCAGCTCTAAGGCTTAGTAGGAGAACGTTAGTGCCCTGGTCCATTTTGAAGGCGTTAACTACTTCAGCGCGCTTTTGCTGCGACATTGATCCATCAAAACGGAGAAACTTGATCCGACGTCTGTAATTCTTCGTCAGTGTTTATCATAACATATCACTCGTGCAAATCTCTTAGCAACCATACCTCTGCAGTTCTTTTTCGATAAGATCAAGAAAAGTTGTAAATTGTGAGAAAACACAGCTTTTCCGCCCCGGGCAAGAGTACCCGATATCCGTCAATTTCTCAATCAGCATTTCAATTTTCGCAGACGAGCGAGAGTTGATACGGCGTAGAGTTATATCGGCTTGACCTTGAGAGCTGCCAGGCTGACTACCTTCTTCGGCCAGGCAATCGTTTCTTATAACTTCAAAAAGATCTCGCTCATTGACTGGCTCACGACAGTTTACGCATTTGGGCAATTCCTGCTTAGCTTTTGCGGTCTACCGAAATGTTAGCAACAACACACTTGTCTCGCCTACTATCTAACAAACAACTATTTCATACTTACCTCAATCAATTGGACCCAACAACCTTTGCATGCCGCGTGTAAACAGCCTGTTACGGTTTGATCCGGCATGGGATCCGACAGACACATGGGACATTCGTTTTCTACATTATCTCTAATCTCTTTGAGAGCATTTGCACCATAAAGATTAAGCGACGCATTATTTTCTTGGACCGAATATCGATCTATCAAAGCGTTCAAGTCCATATCATCACTGAATCCCTTAGCAGCGTCATATTCTGCTTCAGCAATCATCTCATCATCGACAATCTCTTTTTTTCGAATCAATATCGGATGACAACAAGCTTGTCTAAGCCGCAGGACATGTGCAAATATGTTAGTATACGACTTCAAAACCGTTCCCATCTATAACCTATCAGCATGTTTTATATTATTTTTCTTTTACTCTTAAGTTCCACCTACCTCGATACTGCGGGCGAGGTCGCTCCTTGCCCTAGCTTCAATATGTTTATAAACATCTAGCTCCGCTTTCGAAAGTTTTATGTATACAATCTCTGTTGTTTTCTTGGGAAGGGGAACAAGTGGCTCCCCATGAACAGTTTTCATCTCCTTCGTTCTCCGTAAAACTAATGGTTCCAAAACAGTTTGTACGACGTCAAGGGCTCTTATGAAGTCTTTTTCTTCAAAGGGTACTGTGATGAATGTTTTCCAGAAGGAAAAATTACACCAAGGTTCAACTCGTAAAAATCTTACCAAACTGAAAAGATCCTCTAGCCGATTGACGATTGGTGTTCCTGTCAAGACCCAACGGTGATCCGCACTGAGCTCATAACAAGCCTTTGCTGATTTGCTTGTCCTGTTACCAATTAGTATTATTGGATAAGCTGGAACTGCTAGAAATGCTTACCTGTTCTTGATATGATGCGCTTCATCAAGTATAACCCGAAGGAATTTTACAGAAAATAAACCTCCATGCGCTCCACGCTTTCCACCCGAAGCGACCACCTGGCCAAACTCCGAAAGCACAACTCCATAACTGGTTATAATAAGATTCGGTGTGTTTCCAGAATTTGAAGCATTACATAATGTTTGGAGATTCAGTTTCTTCTGCAAATCGTAGTAAAGCAAGGTCTTCAAAGTTCCAGGTTTTGAAGCTATTTCAGCCTCAGACTCCCATTGGGCCAATAGACTCATTGGAGCAACAACAAGGGTTGTAAACGGAGCTGGCACAACTTGTTCGCTCTGCCATTGCAGTCTGCCGAAATTACTTACGGGATGCAGCTTAGTACTTTGAGGTTCAGGACGATGTGTGTGTATTAAGCTTAACATCTCGACTATATAACAATTAGCGGACCCAGAATCTGTTTTGTTACAGCATGGATAACTCACTCGTTTTTCCTAAGCCCATCTCATCAGCGAGTATCCCACCTAAACAATTCTGTTCTTGCTTCGGAAATCTGAGAGAGAGCTCCCCAGAATATAGATTAACGTAAAATTTATCTTGACCTAAGTCATGGATAACTTTTTTATGATCTTCCTCGGTATTCGGCCACTGATATTCCTCCCACAAAGGATGAATCGATTCGTTTATGCGATCGTTGGTACTTTTCTCTTTGCTCAAAAACCAGTACAAGGCCTGCTTCTGGTACCGACGCAAACTTATTGCAAAAGTGTCAGCAGGCTCTGCTTCCGGGGTGTCGGAATTGAAGGATTGCGCTTTCTCTGAACAAATTAGAAAAATTAGTAACTTTGAACAAAAATATCTTTGAAGGCGCAACAAACGATAAAGAGCATTGAGTTGATCCTCCTCCAACTCCTTTCCTTCCTCAACACCCGGGCTCTCCTCATCGCCAAACTCATCAACCGCATTACTTGTTATAGTTTCACGAGCTTTATTTGCCGTACTAATATTTGTAATCTCGTGCTGCTCTGCAATTTCCGCAGCTTGGAGAATTCCAGCAGCTTTGTGCTTTTGCGTAACAAGGTTTGTGGATTTGGGTTCAAGATTCATCCTTTGAAAAAGCTTTACCAATGCCACCTGCCTTAACCTTAAAACTCTCTCATCTTGAGTTTCTTTAGCAGCAAAAATATCTGCAACGCGATTTGTATCCGCAGGTCGAAAGCTGCTATTTTCAAATGATTCCTTCAACAAATAACAGTTAAGCTGCAAATCTATTGTATCATTTGTCCGAATTTTCTCCGCTGCATGGATGCATACCCCTTCAAAGTATGCAATTCTCTGGTCAATTAATGTTGATATAAAAGTAGCAGTATCTTGAGATAGTCGTCCTATTTCTTCTCCAATGGAGTTTGTAAATCGAACAACAATGTCCTGAGTCTTACGCTGTCTTAACGGCGTAGATCTGCTGCCCATTGCTCCCCCCTGTTGCAAGCTATCCGCAACGGTCGCTTTTCCTTTCCGTTTTCCTCCGGTACTTGGTATAGTGTCTCCCAACCGCATTCTTTGGCGCTCAATTCTCACCATATCACCAAACGAGAGTAGTTTTGAGCCACTTTTAGTAGCCCAGCCATCCGCACCAAATTGACCAATATAAATCTTGGAAGGAATATTTTGAGGCAGTTTCGAAGTACCAGCACCCGCTGCCGATAGAGACATATCGTGAAATGCTTTCCGCTTCTTGGGCACTGCTGTTTTCCAAGATCCGTCAAAGTACCTACACATTTTAGTAAAAAGGCCAGCAGTAACACCTCAAGGGTCTCGTACATATTGATAGCTACGATTAAGAATTGTTAATATTCACCAGTTGCAAAAACAGAAGAAAAGGAGAAGAAGGAATATTTCCTCACCTCTCTGAATGTCTCCTCCCGAAACTTCCTCTAACTGCCTCAAGGAATTTGTAGACAAATTTCCGCCTACAATATCCCTGAATTCTCGATCAAACTTGGAGTCGAAATCATCACCGCTATCTCCATTTAATGATCTTTCAGCAGTTCGAGTCGGTAGCAGTGACGAAGGTTCTGGAGGGGGCGATAACTCGAAAGAGCGCTTCTTTGCCGAAGGAGTTAGAGATGACTTCATGACGCTGGAACTTGTTTGTTTGCTGTTTGTTGATTCCCTTTGTTGTTTTTCTTTGACGCTAGCAAGGAAAGGCAAAGGGTGGTGATTGCTGGGATGGGGGGTCTCAGTCAACTTTTTTTCAAGCAGGAAATTAGAAGACGCGTTTCGCACCAACATGAGCTCTGAGATCACGTGCCATGATGATCTAATCGGCTGCATCTACTTATCATCATAGATCATCACTCATATCTCCGCTTTCAATCGCTGGAACTTAGGCCCCAAAAATATCAAAGTAAAAGACATAGTAATTGCACGAAATAGGGTACTGCAGACCACACTGCGCTAATGCCAGCGGAAGCGTTACCTTTCTGGCCCTATTGCAGTTCCTAATAAATAATGTGTATGGAAGGTAAGGGAAAAGGGGGGGGGACAAGCCCGGTGACAACCCGTGACTCACGCGGGGCTCAGCGTCATCTGTCCCTTCTTTGCTTCGCTTCAAAAGTTGCTTGACTCAGAGAAATATTCCTCACAGCTATAAAGCCCAATCACGGTATGTTTCTCCCATTGAAAACTCGTCCAAAAATCCCCTCTCTGGTTACTACAGTTGCCATTCACACCGGAGGGCAGGCAGATGATCCTACGAACACCGCAAATTTATAATCTGCCTCGCTAATCGCTATTCAATTACTACCTCAGCCCATTAAGCGCTAAGGAACTCATCTCACCATCATCATGGCGACTTCCGCTAGGGCAGATAAGCAGATTGCTTACGACCGGCGGCGCGCAGGAGAAATTGCGCTAAGCGACTTTGCAGAATATGTCGAGCAGCAGCAGAAGCTTCGGAGGCCAGGTGGGACAGCTGCTGGTGATGCTGCAGAAGACCACGATGAACTCGACATCATTGAATCTCTAGGACTTGCGGATGACTTGCAGCCAAACTCGGCTCTTAAGGATCTTCTCTTGGGTCCTCGCGAAGAGAATGGTCCTCGACTCCGAGAGCTTCTGTTGTCGAGAATAAAGGAGGGCCGTGGGGAAACACTATTCGAAGTCGGGGTGGACAATAACAATGCCGAGTCAATGGAGTTCACCAAAGGAGAATATAAGCAGGCGATGGAGGCGGTTGAAACTGCCGCTATAGAGATTAGAGCGGCAGTGACGGTGCTCATAACAAGCAATCTTGGTGTTGATGGGGAAGAGCCGATAGATGGAAAAGGTGTAACATCTACGGTGCTGATACGTCAGAAGCCCGAGTCTCTTGAGGGCCTGTTGGAAATTAGGGTAGCTGTTGTCGGGAATGGTAGATATTACGCACTTCCCTCAATTGGGGCTAAGATTATTGACTGCTCGAATTCCAGTTGATGCGGGGAAGTCAACTATGCTGGGGGTCCTAACAAAAAATACACTTGATGACGGGCGAGGTAAAACTCGTGTCAACCTTTTTAGACATAAGCATGAGATCGAGTCAGGAAGAACCAGTTCCGTGGGTATAAATCCCTTATTTTCTACACCGAAATTCTATTCTCATAATTTCATAGGGATGGAAATCCTTGGATATGATGCTGAGTCCAAAATTGTGGGAAGCAATGATCCCGGGCGGAAACTCAAATGGGACGAGATTGGGAACCGTTCTGCAAAAGTTATCTCATTTACTGACCTTGCTGGTCATGAGAGATATCTCCGTACTACCGTCTTTGGCCTGTTGGGAACTTCCCCGGATTATGTGATGCTGATGGTCGCTGCGAATAACGGCCTGATTGGGATGTCTCGTGAGCATTTGGGTATTGCGCTGGCCTTGAATGTTCCGGTTTTGGTTGTGATAACAAAAATCGACATTTGCCCTCCCCAAATTCTCAAGCAAACCGTTGACCAGATAACCAAAATTCTGAAGTCTCCTGGTGCAAGGAAAATACCGATTTTCATCAAGAATAAAACAGATGTAGTCAACACCGCGAAGCAATTTGTCAGTGAGAGGATCTGCCCAGTTTTCCAGGTTTCAAACGTCACTGGCGAGGGCTTGGATTACATCCGCACATTCCTGAATATCTTACCGTCCCATGGGAAGTTTGATACCAATACCTCCTTTGAGTTCCACGTTAACGACTGCTTTTCGGTGCCATTCGTTGGGACTGTGGTGTCTGGGGTTGTTAAAAGCGGCGTGATACATGCGGGCGACCCGATACTCATTGGCCCTGACAGTTTGGGGAACTTTATTACTACCTCCATTAGGTCTATTGAGCGCAAACGTATAGCAGTCCCGATCTGCTCCGCTGGCCAAAGTGCTTCATTCGCCCTAAAAAAAGTACGACGAAGGGAAGTGAGAAAGGGCATGGTTGTGCTCCCAAGAACTGACAACCCTCCGAAGGCGCACCAAAGATTTGTTGCAGAAGGTAAGGACTAGATGCAACTTTATGTTTCACATCTCACCCTGACACCTATGGTATCTAATATTCTGGCATTGCTCCTTAGTCCTCATCTTGTCCCATGCAACCACCATAAAGCCGAAATACCAGGCCATGTTGCATGTCGGCCCTGTCAGCCAAACTTGTCGAATTATTGACATCAATAAAGACCTCATGAGGACTGGTGACAGAGCTACTGTTGCTTTTGAATTCTGCCAAAGACCGTGAGTCCTTTCCGATTGCCCTCATTCGCCTTTTGGACTCCCCATTCTCATCCAGTCCGCAGGGAATTCCTCTGTCCTGGCGACAAACTCCTCTTCAGGGAGGGCCGAACAAAAGGCCTCGGAATAGTAAAGTCCCTAGGCTACGATACAAACAACCCGCTAGAGCGGGATGAACAGGGTAAACCCAAAGGATCGTGATAATATCCTACAAGGGCCCGGTTTCATAACAGAAAAGGCCGACCTGGCCCTTGATGCTGCTCCTCGATTCACCCGTTCCTTCACCTAAACGCCGCCTTGTGGTAGTTACAAGCAACAGAATGCACGAAATGAGTGGTTTTCTGGTGTCTTGTCGTGAATGGCTTGGTCGATTGCTTGTTTCTCGTCCAACCTGCTCTTTTTCCCCTCTCTTTCTTTCCTTCTGAACCCTCTCTTTCCTTTTTTTCCTAAGCCCATGTTTGTGTCCAGTGAATCCTCCCCCCAAAAAATGACTTGGTGGGAAGGTTAAGAATTACTGTATCACTTTATTTTATCCCTCTCGCTTTTTGTTTATTTTTCTTCCGTCCTTCTCTCTTTTTGGAAAAATTTCAGTTTTACGAGTTATGCCCTACGGTACCTACTATCTATCATACCTACTGGACCTGTACCGTATCATTGCGAGCGCAGTACCTGGCAGATTGTCCACTGTATTCAAATAATAATGTGGTATAAAGTTTCAAACAGGGAGCGGGAGATCTTAATACAATCATTAAATCTATTACATATGCGGCGTACCTGCGCAGTGCTCTCCGGTAATTACCACAAGTTGCGTGCTTCCCTCATCCAGCCATGCCAGTACCATACTGTAATCCCAACAGTACCTCAACAGCCAACAGGAGTGGGCACCATCGCCGTAATCAACAACACCCCACCCTTACTTCACCCCGCCACTCACTCCCTCACTCACTTACTGGAACGCCACCGGAACCGCTGCAGGCGCTGGGATAAATGCGTTATGTTGGACACGAAGCCGCGCCGTGCCGCGCCTTCCAGATCTACTTCGCGCAAATCATCCACCATCACTCGAAACACTGCCACGCCCCTCCCCCGTTTGTCCACTCGCTTGGCCATTCGTCCTCCGCGGTGCCGTATCCAGGCACGTGTAGGTTGTGCGTGGGGCTAGGTTCAAGGGAGTGTATGATATGCGGTGCAACCTTTGCGGCTAGGACCGAGAGGTTTGGCGCTCTATCATGCAATATGGGTACGGTATGGCACTCTGGCTTAGTGCAGTAGATCTGACCATGCTAAATTCTTTGGTGCTGATCCCCACCGTGGCCACTAGATGGGTGTTGTCTACAGGGCTTGTCTTACTTGGAGCGGTCTACCGTATGGTGTCAGAGTCGAATTGAATTTGAAGATGTGTATGATAGCAGGAAGAGTTGAGAGAGGCTTTCCTTCTTCTTCTTTCCTCTCAGGGCTATCCTCTTAGCTACGAGGGGTAAATCGTAATGGTTTGGGGGCCTTTGGTAAACCTAATTTGATAGCCAAACACAGCATAACTAGACTAGTAGAAAAACGCATCTCCTCCCTAAAGCGCCTATGGCACAATACCAGGGCGTTTGTAATGCCCAAACCTAGAATTTTTCAAGGAACTGAGAACTGGAAACTGAAAAGCGCAAATAAGAGAAAGGAAGTACTCCGTAAAACAAATCACAGAGTGTGAGGGGAAGCGCATTCCCTTATTTCTTAGGAGGGGCTCCGTATGCAGGGTTAGGGTTGTATTGTGCTGGCGGCGCTGGCCCTCCATATCCAGCCTGAGGTGGATATCCTTGTTGGCCCTGGGGTGGATAGCTGGGCTGCTGGCCATATGGCGCTTGACCATATGCTGGTGCTGAGCCGTGTGAGGGCGAAGGGGAGCTGTGAGGTGCGCCATAGCCAGGTTGCAGTCCTTGTGGGTGCTGGTAACCTCCTCCGTACTGCTGAGGTGTACCATAGGGTTGTTGTGGCGGATACTGTCCCGGCTTTGCTACTGGGGGTTGGCCGTATGCACCTGGGGGTTGGCCGTATGGCTGGGCACCTCCGGGAGCTGGAAAACCCGTCGGCCCAGGGGCTCCCGGGGGCTTGGCTGCCCCCCTGTCTTCGTCTTTGCTGTCATACTAGTGCATAGGTTAATACGATGGATGCCTTTTCCTTCTTATAGTAAGGTGCTTACGCTGCTATCGATACTCCCAAGGAGCAACTTAGTGTACCAGAGGTGTTTTGTCAACTCGACACCTTTCTTCCTAAATTCCATAGACTCGAGCTCGAAATCTATCATAATTAGAAATTGTATGCTGAGAAGCCATATTTGAATACTGACTGGATGTGCAATCGATGAGTCCTCCAATGACCTTATCGTTATCTAATTCTGAGAGGAACTGTTGGGCCCCTTTGTCGTTCCCAACTTGGGCAATTTGGAACGATACAACTTAAGAAGAGATGGTTGTTAGCACACTTGGGGGTACGAGGCGAGGGGGAAGCTGGTCTTCTCACCCCCTTTTCCGCGGAAATGAGAAGATATCGACTGGATGTGTTGTTGAAATTCTCCGTGGACATTATCGGTGGGCTGCCACAATGTTAGCCACGATTTTATACTTGGTCAGTTCGTAGGTGGTGGTATTTACCCTGCCATCAGTGATAATGATAACAAGGATAGGTTTCCTTAAATTACCCTGTCGCTCAGGTCCGTAGATGAGCGGGTCTAGGATTTTTTTCTTCAGCGAGGTAGCCAATGGTGTCACGTCCTCAAATCTCACTTGGTCCACAAGAGCGGCCGCCTGCTGTTCGGTCTTGACATTGTCCCCTTGTATGTTGGAATTCATGAATCGTACGGAAAATCCATCCTGGTCAAAAAGCCCAGTAGCGAAAGCGACGTTGGAGAGAATAAACTTTAGCTCGTCAATGAGACCCTCACCGAAGCGCATGGAACCACTGTCATCCAACAAAAAGACGACATCGAACAAGGCAAGCTTGACAAAGTCGAACCCGATCTCTTTTGGCAACTTCCAATGATTACATAAGACATTGACGGGGTCCTTCTTGGCCATGTCGTTTGCAATGCCGACGAGCCTGTTTTCCGGATACATGTGCTCGATGCCTTTCTCCTTTACTGCTTCCCTGAGAATGCTCAAAAGAATATTGGCATCTGGAGCGGGGCCTGAAGGTGGAGCTCCGTAACCTGGTGCTGGACTTTGTCCATATGGAGGAGCACCGCCATAAGGAGCCTGACCATAGGGAGGCTGCCCATGTGGTGGTTGGCCTTGGGGTGGATACCCTTGCTGCTGAAGTGGTAAAAGTAGTAAGCAGGAGAATGAGAGAGAAATAGATAGAAGAGGGCGAAGTTACATAAGGTTGATATTGTTGTTGTTGTTGGGCATGAGCTGGGCCTTGAGAGGGAGCACCGGCCGGGGGGTATCCGGGATATTGCCCTGGTGGTTGGCCATATGGTTGCTGGTATGGAGGGGCACCACCGGGAGGTGGGGCACCCTGTGTTTGGGTAGCTGCCATTTTGCTTGCGAGCTGGTTGTAATCAAAACCGTAATTGTAAGCCATGAGTCTTGAAAAATGCCAGTAAAGAAATTGGGTAAACGGAGGTGTAGCGAACGAAAGGATCATTCCCCGATAGTGGGGTGCTTGGGTGGATATCTTGGAATGAAGGAAGGAAGGAAGGAAGGAAGGAAGGGAGGAAGGGAGGGGTAACGGGCCAGTTTTTATGTACTCGCGCGGGCTGAAGGCGGGCACTTTGTATGCGACTGCCATCTTGGGTGTCCAGCTTCAACTCGGCCACACGAGTGCTGCCAAAGAAAGGGTGAGGGAAGGCAACTTACGCCCATGATTTCTGCGTAATAACTACTTGATTGGGAGAAGGTGAAGGCGGTGTAAAGGGTAAAAGAATGTTTTTAAGGGTTTGGATGTGAACACGAACGGTCAAAACAGGGAGCTGTGATGGCGACGGTGATGATGGGTGATGAAGTTTTCAGGTCATGGCGGGGTATGGGCGCAATATAAAATAATGGGGGGGGTGTCTTTCAGTGACTCGAAGCCTGTTTGCTTGTGGGCGCTGAAAATTTCAACGCACCGATTCCTCGCAGGCATTACTAAGTCCGATAGAGTGTGTCGTCAGCCTCACAAGGTTGGGAACGGCAGGTTATAGTTTGATAATACGAGTTAAATGGGCAAAAGATACAGCCAGTTTGAATGGCACAGTAGGAGAAGATAATTTAGTGCAATACCGGTGTCATACCGTAGTATGTGATATACCCTGCCGGTAAACGATGGAGTGTTGCTAATGGGTGAGGGTGTGCTGCAGTTATCCTGAGTTTACTATGCCTTCGTGAATATAACCTGTCTGATAACGTCAAACCCACTGCCACCGGATTGCAGTACTCTTGCCGTATCAATCGTCATTCCTTCTCTACTCGTCACGGCCTAGAGAAGGAAGGGTGGGCTGCGCAGATGATTCCGTATCCTGTACTCGTACGACTATGATTTTCTCAAAACAGGGGAGTACTCGCACATGTCTTGTACTCGTACTAGTAACAATACTCACTACAAAACGATAGTATGCCTAGAGTGTGTAAAGTGTGGGCCAAAACCAACAGCACAAACTCCCAGAGAGAGAGAAAGAGAGGGAGAGAAGAGAGCCTTGTCTTCACTCGGCGCAGCCATCGTGATGTGTGCCAAAAAGTGTTTTGCATACAGAAAGTATTGGATATTCTCCTCCGATTTCTCGGGCCGAGAGGATATCACATTGAGAACCGGAATAATTGAACCTCACAATAAGACGTCCGAAATTCCCCTCTTTGGATGAATGGGGGGAATCCCCTGGAAAAAAACTGACCTTCAGCCCTCCGCTGAGACAATAAAAAGAAAAATACAACAGACCTTACCATACTAGGAGAGGCAACTCCAACGCTCCAGCGTGAGGTTCAACTATTCCAGTTCCTACGAGTACAGTGCGGCAGTCTCTCTGTTTTTTTGCCCCGTAAATCCGAGGAGGAACGGATAAACAGAATGAGGTCACTCGTGGCGGGCAGCGCAAAGTCAGGAATTGGTGGCTGAGTAAGAGGTTGCCTCCACCGTCCATCTGTGAGAGAGCTAGAAGCCTGCTTGTGGTGTTTTTCCTGTTACCATATCATACCAGCAAGTGGCAGCACTCGTACCGTATTGCAGTGCCAGAAAATCTCGTATAATCCACTATCTCTGACAGATCTTTAATCTCCGCACTCAGAAACAGAAACCTTAAAGAAGGGTCACTGTTTCCCTTACATAGTAAAGCCTAAGCATAGTAAGTATGTTGGATCTCATCAACTAGTATCCGCAATTACTAAATCCTACCAAACTAAACCCATCGTAGGTCGATGCCATAATTCCGGCTACCGGCAGTGGTTTGATAATTGATTATACGAGATTTTATGGTATTCGTGCTGCTCGCACAAGCACGATATATAACTTTCATGCCAAGCGCGGTGACCTTTCTAGGAATCTAGGCATGTACTTGGCGCTCCATTACTAATACCAGTAACAGCCCAAAGTGTGGGGAACGAGTCCCCTCCCCGTCAAGAAAATCATCATACTGCGCTGTGATGTGATTATCATAGGCTAGACTAATGCCTGGACCAGAACACTAACATCTATTCCACAAAGCCTTTGTTCCTTCTATCGCATATATTGCTATTGTTGTCTTGACCAACTGGACGTGGCGCGCGGCTGCTCGGTTGCTACGTGCGACGGGTTTCTCTCGTCCCCTTCTCACCAACCACGAAACGAAAGGAGTTGTCCTCCCCTCCGTAACACCCCCCCTCCCCCAACTCTAGAATCCTTCTCCGTCCGTTGCTCTCCGCTTCCAGAATCATCATTTCCGATTACTTCCGTCAGCAGCTACACATTCTATCGTCCTGTGTGTGACTCTTCGGCCTTTCTCCTGTTCTCCAGGCGTGTACTCACCCCATCTGAAAAGCACTAACTTCATCGTCAAGTTAAGCATAGCCTCACCATGGGGAACTGCGGCTCCTCATGCTCCACCTGCTGCAGAGGTATTTTCTCCAGATATCTATCTGGCGCCGATTTTGTATGTGAGTGCGTGTTCTGATGTTCTAACGTGATATAGGCCGCGCTCGGGATGGTCTATACGAGCCAGTGCTCCAGGAAAGCGAGAGAGAGGCAGTCTCGGATCTCTTGCAATACCTCGAAAATGTAAATTTTCTCAACACCTTGCCTTGTGCATATACTTATACTCGGCCTTTTTTCTTGGCAGATGCTAACATTGGATTTAGCGTTCCGATGTTGACTTTTTTACCGGGGAACCTCTTCAGGCATTGAGCACGCTCGTGTATTCGGATAATGTCGATCTTCAACGCAGCGCTAGTTTAACGTTCGCAGAAATTACAGAGAGAGGTAGGGGTTTTACATCTAACAGCAGGTCTGTTTATTGCTAATTAAGCCCTTGTTAGATGTTCGAGAGGTGGACCGTGATACACTTGAGCCTATACTTTTCCTTCTTCAGAGTTCAGATATCGAGGTGCAACGCGCAGCGAGCGCTGCCTTGGGAAACCTCGCCGTCAACAGTCTGTGTTCTTTAGCCAGAACTTTGATCCATCATAGAGTACTAACCCTAATAATATAGCTGAGAACAAAGTTGCAATAGTCCTACTCGGCGGGCTTGCGCCGTTGATACGACAAATGATGTCACCGAATGTCGAGGTTCAATGTAATGCTGTGGGATGCATCACGAATCTCGCCACCCATGAGGATAACAAAGCCAAAATTGCCAGGTCAGGTGCTTTGGGGCCATTGACAAGACTTGCTAAATCAAAAGATATGCGGGTACAACGGAATGCAACAGGAGCTTTGTTAAACATGACACATTCAGGTATGTTGGTCTGACATCCCAACCCGCGGTAGAACCATCCTTGCTAAGAGCAATTCAGACGATAATCGCCAGCAACTAGTCAATGCGGGTGCCATTCCCGTCCTGGTATCTCTGCTGTCTTCGGGGGATGTAGATGTTCAATACTACTGCACAACGGCTCTCAGTAATATTGCTGTCGACCAGGCTAATCGGAAAAAATTGGCATCAAATGAACCTAAGCTAGTCTTTTCCCTAGTTCATCTGATGGATTCATCGAGCCCAAAAGTACAGTGTCAGGCTGCATTGGCACTTCGAAACCTAGCGTCCGACGAAAAATATCAACTTGATATCGTCCGCGCTAAGGGCCTTCCGCCTCTCCTCCGTCTCCTCCAGTCCTCGTTCCTTCCCCTCATTCTTTCGGCCGTTGCCTGTATCCGGAATATATCGATACATCCGCTCAACGAGTCCCCAATTATCGAGGCAGGATTCCTTAGGCCGTTGGTGGATTTACTTGGGTCAACGGAAAATGAGGAGATTCAGTGTCACGCGATATCGACTTTGCGAAATTTGGCTGCCAGTTCTGACAAAAACAAGGAGTTGGTGTTAGAAGCGGGGGCGGTACAAAAATGCAAACAATTGGTTCTAGATGTTCCCTTGAGCGTCCAATCAGAAATGACAGCGGCCATCGCCGTGTTAGCTTTGAGCGACGACCTCAAGTCCCATCTTCTAAACCTAGGAGTATTTGATGTACTAATTCCCCTCACAGCATCGGAGAGCATTGAGGTTCAAGGAAATAGTGCTGCTGCCTTGGGAAATCTCTCTTCGAAGGGTAATGCGAGCATCCAGTTAGAAATCCTACCTTGGCGTTGCTGACATTTTTTCTTTAGTTGGTGATTATTCGATGTTTGTGAAGGATTGGTTGGAACCGGAAGGTGGTATTCATGGCTACTTGAAGAGATTCCTTGCCAGTGGAGACCCAACGTTCCAGCACATCGCGATTTGGACCTTGCTCCAACTCTTGGAAGCCGACGATGCCCGGTTAAAGAAGCTTATCGGCCAATCGACCGAGATCGTTACAATGATAAGAAATATTGCAGACAAGAATATCGACTCTGATGACGAAGGGGATGATGGTGAAGGGGAGGTTGTTGCATTGGCTCGGCGTTCTGCGGATTTATTGAGTGGGGGGAATAGTACATTCGGAAAGGTCCAGTAAGTGGAGGGTATCGGGCGAACCTCAGTGCTACTGGGTTCATTGTTTGACTGGGTTTTCGCTGGGCGTTCGTTGGGATATTGACATCGATTCTCTTTGCGTCTGCATGCTTATCCTACAGGTGTTAATACACCTGTGCCACCAAGTCGTGTTAAGCAGGTTTATGGGTCACGAGTTTTCTTTATTTTTGCAATATGGTGTTTTCCGAATCAAGCGTTGGAGATTCACAAGATGGATGCTAAATTGCCACACAAAAAAAGACCTTGAGCCCGTTCGGGGCTTGAGGTATCATTTCACTCACAAGCATACGGGGTTTCAATGGGAATGGTTGTTCATTTTTATTTTTTATTTATATCTGTTTTTAGTAGCTTATCTCGTTCTGGTCAGGAGCGGCTTGGGGTAGTTGTAATTTGTACCTTACCTTTCTCTTTCCCCGTTACTTTTCCTCCGAGTTTCCTTGCTCTAATACCTATCAGCTTTACACCTCTATGTTCTTTCGCGATCATTGAGCCTTTCCGTTTCCATTGTTGAGATTCCACGAGTTATAGTGGCCATTTCATATGATGCCTTTCATTGTTCCACTCATGTATGTGTTCGTGTTCTGCGTCCGCGTGTAGTCCTGTTGTGCTGTGCTTTTCCACAATTTCTGGAAGGGAAACATACTCATAGGATTCTTCCACCCGTCATTCCCGGTTTGGAAGTGCGAAAATCTTCTCAAATGTACAAAGAGTAGAATGAAAAGATATAGTAGATGGCATGACGGTGACTATGTTTAGAAGCATAGGGACATGGAGACTTTTGTCGTGTGCTTATCAAGTTTTATTCCTATCAGAGGAGACACCGCCCTAACGGGCATACGGCCACATTGGGAGGACTGGTAAGTTATGGTACGAGTAGATGAAGCGGCTGTCGCCAGATGTTGGGCAAGGGATGAGTAATATATACCGGTATTTATAGTGGGATGGATGATTGTTGATATTGATTTTTTTTCTTCTTCGAATGTTTTTGTTTATCATCTGCAGACACATACCGTAAGTGGATGAATTCTTGCCAAGAACATAACCTGCCAAGGATCCCGTATTATTATTATTATCATAACCCCTCAGACGCGGCAAATTCAATATTGCAATGCAGGGATCCCTCAGCCAGGGTGCACACTCATACTTGTGCGAGTACTGTACGAGTACTTGTACGGTATTTGATTGGAAATCCCTTTTGGTAGGAAAACGCAGCTTAGCTAGCCCAGGTGGGGAAAATGTGAGCTACACAGTCAGTTATTATCACTCGGGCGTGCACTACCGTATGTGCTTGCCACAGTCCCCCGCGAATTTTGGTTGCTATGTGCATCTTGTTTGTTTTGGCCTGTGTTGCTGTCCCGTGTCCCACGCGCCCACCCACGGCTTCAATAAATCTAGTGTCTGCCAACCCCGATGTCTGGTGCAAAACTTCACCCCCTTCTCTCCTTCTTTTCTTTTCCCGCCATTTCGGGCAAACATCAGTGTTATTCGCTCCTGTGGCCGGGGTCCGGGTGTCGTTTTTCTCTCTTTGGTTCTCAATTCTTGTCTGCCTGTTTGTCTTTCGTGCGTCTTCCGCTGAACCCTTTCCGACATCAAAAATATTCAAGAATAACGGGCTTTGTTATATGCACTAGCAAGGAAAGCCAAGTGCGCAAATAATTTACCCATCTCAGACCTGCCACCCAGGCTAACAGCGTTGCTAGACACGTCCCTTACATCGTGCGTGAGGAAGATAGAACAAATAAGAATATGCAAGATACCTCCAAGCCCGCCCGACGGAACCGGTCTTCCCGTTCTCGTCCGTCACTCGCTGCCTTCTCTGGCAGCGGTTACGGGCCTTCGGCGTCAAAGGAGGTTTCCGGGAGCAATACCCTTCCTGCATCAATCTCTCGAAATTCTGGTGTTTTTAAGGAGCTCCAAGACGATCCGTTTGATCTGGGGATAGCATCCCAACTCCTTGGAGGGGATTCGCCTCTCAAGGGTCCCAAGGCTTCAGTCCGGACACCTCATCGATCAATGAGGGCAACGGGCCCGTTCCCTTTAAATGTTGATGGAGAGCAAGCAATTGGGAGAAGTACTGTCAACTCATCGTATTACCCCTCGATAAACACAATGTCAAGAAGTCAGACCGTTAGCCCAGCATGGAGTGGAATGAGCCATCGTTTGCTCGCTGAGTCTGTTGGTGGAACAATCAGGGAGCGGAACACCGATATCTTCACGAAACAATTCGATAAACTGGCCAGAAAACACGGGATCCAACCCTTCCCAGAATGCCGTGTGGAGGAGCCCGGAAACGTATCTGTTTCCGGCACCTCACAGGATAGAACCCTTGAGGAGGCTAACACTCCCCCGCTAACCGGAAATAAGTTGTGGAATAAACTGATGCGTCGGACATCTGCCAATGTTGATGTTTCTAAGCACCCCAGCAGCTTGAAGCTGTCTCTTAGCCGTAAGAGAGGGAGTAGCATCAGTGAGCTTGCAGCGATAGGGCGAGGGAAAAGGGACACCCTAAAAGGAATGCATTTGGAGGATTTCGTTCGACTGGGCGGAGTCACACCATTTGTCCTACCACCAGAATTAACCCCTGGGGATGTTCTAATACCGACCTGCATGCACGCCGCTGCTGCTTTCATTTTGAACTATGGTAGGCCCTTCTGGCCAGTGAAGCTGTAACCTTGGTTAACACGTAACATCACAGGGCTTAAGACACCCGGTTTATTCAGGGTGCCTGGAAACCCCACCACAACATATGCATTGTACGACTACTACCAGAAACAATTCGAGGAAAATAACAATGAACCGGTTGTTCAAACCATATCGTTAGCCAAACTCCCAAGCCATATTCGGTATAATGTCCATGATGTCACTTATCTTCTCAAGAAGCTACTCTATTGCATCCCCGGTGGACTTCTCGGCTCTCCTGCCGTTTTCCAAGCATTGCACAATATCCACTCATTCGCCTTTCCTGACCCCTCGCTTGGAGACCATATTTCAAGCAAGGTCAAGCCTCGGCTGATTGCATTGGCCTTGGCGTCCATCAATCTTCATTCCCGGATTTCGCTGATCTGTGCGGTTTTTGGGCTGCTGCGCGCTGTGAGCCTTGCGTCCGACTGCGATATGGGACCCAGGCTCAGGGACCCACATGAGACATACACGGCTATGAAGGAGGATTCCTTGAGCGCAGTGTTTGGCCCCCTTCTATTAGGTGATAAATCAGACCAGATTCTTCTATCAGAGAATGAAGACAGGGGCGGGTTACTTCTTCCAAAGCTTGTGCCAATAGCAAATGCAACTCCGAAGCTCAGTAAATATACGAACAGGCACAACAGTGCTTACGCGAAGACGCAGATGGGAAAGTCAAAGCGCGCCGCCCTGGTCTGTGAGATGTTAATCAACAGTTGGGAAGATGTCTGTTATCAATTGAAAAAGATTGATGCCTTAGGCATCGCCGCCGGGTCGTACGAGCTTCCGGTGACCGGCCCAGAAGCCGTTACGGAGACCGTCCCGCCGGTCGGCACAGACACCAATTCCAAAAACCAGGAGAGAAACTCGAGCATACCATCTTTCCGTGGGTTCGGGACATCATCCTTGCGTAAGAAAGGAAAGGTACCGAAGCGTGGTAGGATACCCTTCGAGTTTGGATCAATGCGCCAACATAGCTCCCAGACGTCAACACAGGCGCCACTCCAAGCACCACCCCCCAGCAAATCACCTGTCGACGATTTCATGCAGTTTTCAGCACATAGTTCTCTGGAGAAAGGCGATGATATTTTCAGCACTCCCATTGCCCCCAAGAACATGAGTCCTGTACCTGAAGTGTCGCCCCAATCACTAGAATCATCGCCGAATTGGAGAATCATCGCTCCTGATACACCAATCAGGAACAAGAAAGGGACTCATAGACACAGCATACCAGCAACAATTACAAGATCAAGTTCTGCTACTATACAAGCGGAGGATAGCGAGGAGAAGGCCCCTCACCATACTTCATGTGAGAGTTCAAGAGCTTCCTCTCCCGGACTCGAGATTGCAGCACAAGCTGCCACCAGATTTCGACTGGCATTCTTCTCGGGCGAACCAGTAGTCAGGGAGGTCTCGTTGGAATCCCCCGAGGAACTAAGGCCAATAAAGCCAGCGAAGGAGGAACGGAAACCATCAGAACCGAGATCAAGCGCTCCTAAGCTGGGTGCTGAAATTCCGGAGCTGTCTTTCACGCCCAAGACTAGCAAGTTATTCGACCCTTCAGAGTTCAGTCTAGATGACACAACTCCTAAGCCTTTGAATGTCAAGAACAAGACGAAGCCTAAGGTAGTGCCAGCCTTTTCGATCTTTGAAGACATACCCTTGATCGAACTTCCCCCTGCTAGCCCTACTCTGACTCTGACACGACCGAACTCGAAGGTTGATGTCAAACTTGCTTCGAAGATCCCTGCACAGAATCTACCAATCCGCTCCACCTTGCCACGACCTCTAGCACCCCCCGAATCCCCCGTCCGAGCCCAAAATACTCCTTTGAAGCCCGCCACGCCCAATCGACGACCTCGAGCGTCTACCGAAAGTGACGTTGAGGACCGAGGCATCTGGAGAAGTGCAGATTCTCCTTCCCCGGTGAAGAAGGCGCCACGGAATAATTCCACCCTTTACGCCGAGATAAGGCGACTGCAAAAACTTGTAGAAATCAAGACCGAGGAAGCCAACGCCGCCCGGAAAGAACTGGACATTCTACACAACAGGGCGGCCCCGGGCACTCTGAGCCAGATGTTGCGTGAGGCCCAGGAGGGGACCAAAATCTGGAAGAATCGAGCGGAGTGGGCGGAGAAGCAGCTGAGAAATATGGCGCCCACGGAACAACAACAGAAGAGCATCGAGACCAGCGTTATTGGTCGGGGCAGATATAGCTTGGGATAATCGCATATTGCATCCAGTTATAAAAAAACATGTTTCTTTTCAGTATTGGTAGGCTGGGTTTCTTTTCCTCCCGTTGCTTCGTCACTTGGTTCCCTAGGCGGTTGGTTGGTTGGTTGGTTGGTTGGTCGGTTAGGTTCTCCCGGATGGTATATAGAAAGACTCGGAATTGGTTGGCTACTTTTTACTTTTTGGTGTTTGTGCTCGATGTGTGTGTGTCTGATTGCAGGTTGGAGTTCTTTTTCGCAAATCCTGACACCAAAAGTCATACCGCAGGTTCACGCTTTGTTGCTTGTTATTTATCCGTCTTGTCTATTCCCACTTTTTCTCTTTAGTTTACATATCTTTTATTTTATTTTTCTTAAAGCGGCTATCGTCATGAGTAGCTTCATTCCTTCCTTCTCTTCTTCCTTTACCCGATACCTAGGCTCATTCTCATTCTTGTTTCTCCTCTTCATCGCCTCCTAGTTCTCACCCACAGACTTGCTTTGCATTGGACGGTGTTGCATTCCACTTTCTTTTTATTTCTCCTCTTCCACTCTGTTTTTTCAGAAACCAAAAAATCCCTTTTTCACTACTCACCCACATTCATTTCGTTGCAAGCGTTTCTCTCCTCCTTGTCGGGCATTCGCTTTATTTTTCTATTTGTTCAGCTTTTATAGTTCGAGTGATGCAGATATGAGTTTATGTCTCGTACGTACTGTATTGTACTATCATAGCGTGCCACGTACCTACCGATTGTGCTGTGTCGTGTTTGCGATTATTGTTGCGTAGTATGTCGGGACTTGTGAGGAAGTGAGGGAGTGATCAGTGAGGTGCAGTAGAACTCTTGTAGGGATTTTTTTTTTTGTTTCTGAATAGGCAGAGCGATCTACATAATATTATTATTGATTGCTTCATTCCTCGTTTTGTATTATTTCAATTATCCTTAATATTTTGGCATTGTTTAATAGTCTTTGCCCCCTCTTTATCTACACCTTTCGCATAGTATCTTCAAAACAAAAACCCCTCATTATTGTCGTCTAGGGGTCATAATTTTCTGTTTAATCCTTTTACATCCCATGCGTGGCGGGAAGTGACGCTGGATTATCAATTTATTAACGTGATGCTGGATATTAAGTCTTCAATATTTAATTCAACTAGGTATCACTAATCCAAGCTTATATCATACCTAAGTTGACGTACTCGAGCACGAGTACAGTACGGCCAAGCTTAGGGTTGATAAAGTCAATATTTATCAGGGTCCCTGTCGATCGTGTAACGTTGGGTCGGAGCGTGGGGGTTCGGTTAAATTACAAGTAATGTTGAATCAATAGCAACAGTGTGAGTGTGATACAAGCAGGTCCAGGTGGGCGGAAGGGAGTCAGAATTTCTAGGGGTAAGTGTCTAACCTTCTGGGAGAATTCATATTGCGGGACGTGTTCGTATCGTACAAGTTTGTGATACCCAATCTCGGAGCACGAAGACTGGATAGATGTAGGATAATGTCATATCCATAGAACTATTCGCTTCTCACTAGTGAAATTTCATTGTATGGATTACTTGTGGGAACCCCCGGATATGCATCTTATGGAGTGGCATTCCCAGGAAGCCCACCTCCCAAACTCCGGTAAATAATTACATAGAAGAAAGAAAGAAAGCACCGTTGCCCCCAGCTATTAATTTCTAGTCCAGTGTATGAACTCTCCATGCCGCTCTCCCACCGCTTCTCCTTCCGTTTTCATTCATCTTTTTACTCTCATGTATCACGGATATTGCCCGATAAACCGACTAAAGTAACCGCCAGGCGACGCTCCACCAAAAAACAAAAGTCAAAGAAAATAAACCATCAACATAAGCCCTGGCCGAGAAGTAAATCGTGAACGAGCTAGTTTGGTTTACGACAACTATTTCAGACGCGATAAAACTCATCAAAAACAGGGAACGAGTAGAAATGCAGGGGGTATTCGGCAACGACGAGAGAAAGAGCAGGGATTTGAGGAGGGGAAGGTGGAGGGGATGATGAGGCTGAGGATGAGGGGTAATTTGGGACTCACTTCCATGTCTTCAAGAGCGTCTTCTTGAGATATACATCTCAGCACATTCTTCTTTGAACTCTCCTGTAGTTCACCGGCAATGAGAAGTTCGTCTAGAATGAAGTAGGCTTTCTGGAAATTGAAGATAATATCTAGCTCGCAAACATTCCCATAGTACTTATCCATCTGCTCAACGTAGCGATGGACGATCTCAAGGGTTATAAGCTCATTGTCTCCTGTGTCGATTCCGGCGATGAAGAAGAGGGACGCATAGCGGCGGTAGACTACTTTGGAATCTGTAGCCGTGATGATTAGCTACCCTCTCCTATGTTGGATGAGTAAGATGCGAGGGGTGGGGACCTTTGTACTCGAGAAAGTTGCACATCCTTGTCCTACGGGCGAGAACCAAAGCAGTGACATCCTTAACTATTTTGGCCTTTTCCTTGGGAGACAAAGTTGTGAACCACTTTGCCAGGCGCTGGAGGACATCACGGAGGGTCAGTTCTGCGTTCGTTCTCTGCAAGAGGGGCGCTTGACTTAACGTACCACTTTCCCCTGGCGAGAGAGGAGTACGAGGTATCTATACGGGGGTAGACTATCAGTGACTGGAAAGCACCCAGGGGGCCTAGAAGCCCCAATTAACATACCTGATGGCCATTAGAAAGAAAGAAAAAGGAATTTAGTAAGAGCAAGGCCCCTCTATCTGGGGGGGATAGAAGAGAAGTAAAAGGCTGAAAAAAGTCGCTGATAGAAAAAATCAAAGAGGGGCGTTGGAGAGAAAAGGAGTTGTGGTAGAAGGGGTATCATTCGGTAAGTAAGTAAGCTGAGGGATGTGTTGCGGCTTATTTGTGTGTGCATACGGCAGGTGGGGCTTCAATCTTTATATGGGGCGGATCGCCCTCCGGCTCTTTTTTTGAAAATGTCCTTGTGCAATGGTAGCAAGTATGATAAAAGATTACAACGCCGGAATTTGGAATGCCCGCAACCACGGACATTCTATGCGTTTGTAAGCAATGTTTTTTCTTCTCTGCCTTTGGGCCAGACCACTGCCAGGAGAAACCCTTTTTGCCCTCTTGGTTATTTATTCGCAACCTCTCTTTCTCCCCCTCTCCCCTTCCCCTCCGCAAACTTTCCTTGGTTCTCGACTTCCCACTCCCTTGGCTCCTTACCCCCATTCCACCTCATCAGATTTCACCCCACCATTGATACCCCGTTATCACTAGAGGCTAAAGCGGAGAAAAAAGAGGGCCCCCACAAAAGAATGGCTTCAAGATGTATTCTCTCGACCGGAAATGTCATGACCGCCGGTGCGGAGGTTATCCGCAAACCAACTCTCGAAAAGTCAAACACGGAGTTGGTTAATTCATTGCGCGAAAACTTCAGAGCCGCCTCTTCAAGACTCCCGCTTAGAGCAAATCCAACCACCGCAGCGGCCGGCAGCCCGGAAACAAGACTACCGCCAGAAGAGTGGACAAAATTAGGATCAGATGGGGTCCTGTACGTTCCTACAGAAAGTAGTGAGCCACACGGACTAGCAGAAGATAGAGAAGAATACGATGTGACCGGTAACTTAATCCTCCCTTGGGACTTGCTGCACTGGTTAAATAAATAAATGTCTGAATACTGATCATTCACAAGTAAAACTATTCTACCTCCCGGGGGTCCCGTCCTCTTCCCGCTGCACGCACACCAAAGAGGCCGTGCATCTTGTGTGCAAGGAGCTCGGAATATCCTCCATAGACCTGTTGATTGTGTCTTTCCCCAACATCTCCTTCGACGCCGAAGACGAAGACATATCCTCGGAGGAAGACGTCAACGAGTGGGTCCGCACATACCGTACTCTCGAAGGCCTGCATTCTGCGAAGAAGATATCTAGGATTGGATTGGCGGAGTTCGGAACCACTAGGTTGTCTCAGCTGCTTCGGCAGGCGAATGTTAAGCCTTCGGTCGACCAGATTAATGTTAGGGATTGCTGTGTCGTGCCTAAACCTTTGATACTCTACGCTAAGGAGAGAAACATCGAGTTGTTGACTCATAACGACTGCACGGATATCTTGCCTGTTGAGACCTTAAGGCAATTGGTCGTGGATGAGTTCGGGCTCTTCAGGACTGACGCCAAGTTGGCTCCGCAGTGGGTAGTCAAGTACACGGCTGTTATTAGGAGTCGTGGTGTTGTGGAGAATAAAGGGTGAGTCTATTGATTGCTTTGACGGGTGCATGTTGCTGACGGTTTCACAGATACATTTCCATGGCGGAGGTTCATTGATCCGCCCCTTAGTAATGAAAGATTAGAACCTCTCCTTTACTTCTTTCGGCGCCAGGGTGTTAAAGGGGGCTATCGCGTTTGCTCGGGCGATTGCTTGAAATAATACTTCTGTTCTATGAAAATACTGTACTGTACTTATAATTATGTAGTGCGCACAATAACCCTTTTCTTTCTTTTTTTCTTTTTTTCTTTCGAAGTCTTAGAGACATGCTAGGCAGAGAAAATGTGATTTGTGTGAAAAAAAAGCAATTTCTTGAGGTGCCAAACAAGGCAATAAGCATGGTTTCAACACATCTGGCCGGACACCCACCCCAGCACTTTCCTAGAAAGGAGATTTATTGATGAATTTTAAGCAACCCACGCTCTCTACAGTACGGTACAAGTACAAGTACATAATTATTTTTTTAACTTCAAAGAGAGTAGGGTATTTCTGGTTTACTCTCTTGAATTTTTGGGAGTTTTTTTTTATCGAATTTACATGAGTTATTCTAAAAGCAGGAATGCCAGCTTGGATTTATTACTATATTGGGGTGGTGAACGTTGGCTGGTATTCTACAGTGAACGTCCGTGACACGCTGCTATTGAAAAGGTTGTCCCATATATATATACTTGTATGAACGGGTTGCTACGCCAGCCCATGAAAAGAGAACAGTGCTAGATCATGGTGAATGGAGAATAAGCACGGAAGAAAAAAAAAATCACGCCCATGATGTAAGAATTTTGTAAGCTGACACTAGAGAATTCGGGTGACCAAGCCAGTGGCAACAGTTCTATCATGGATTGTCAGAATTTACCCCAACAGTCGAACAAGAAAGGTATAAACATACCTGCCCCCCTCTCGGAGGTTGAATCGTTGACCAGGGTCAACAGCCATAGGCTTGTAGATGGTGCACTGAACCTCAAGATTGTCTCCAGGCATGATCATCTTGTGGCTATCGTCGGCGGACCCCTCAGGGAGGTCGATGGTGACCGGGATATCAGAGGTCCTCAAGAACATTTGTGGGCGGTAGTTGCTATGGAACCCAGTGTGACGTCCCCCCTCCTCCTTAGTAAGGACATAGAGAGAAGCGAGGAATTTATTGTGAGCCTTGGTAGTACCGGGCTTGACGATAACCATACCACGACGGACCTGATCACGCTTAATACCACGAAGCAAAAGTCCAGAGTTGTCACCCGCTTGGGCAGAGTCAAGTTTCTTCTTGAAGGTTTCGAGGCCAGTAACGATAGTCTTGATCGGGACATCCTCATATCCGACGAGTTCAACTTCCTCACCCTGCTTGAGGATACCACGTTCAACACGACCAGTAGCAACAGTCCCACGCCCAGAAATGGAGAAAACGTCTATTCGAGGTTAGCTTGGAGGTTTAGAATTGAATGTATTTGGTTAAGTTTCCGCGAACCTTCAACAGCCATCAGGAAGGGTTTGTCGAGATCACGCTGAGGGGTCGGAATCCAAGTATCAACAGCGGCCAAGAGTTCCCTGATTTTCTCTTCTCCGATTTCCGGTCGGCGGCCCTCAAGGGCGCACAAGGCAGATCCCATAACAATTGGAGTTTCGTCACCATCGAAGCCATATGTAGACAGAAGTTCACGCATTTCCATCTCGACGAGCTCCAACATTTCTGCGTCTTCGAGAGCATCGATCTTGTTGACGAAGACGACGATCCTTTGGACACCGACTTGGCGAGCGAGTAGAAGATGTTCACGGGTTTGAGGCCTAAAGCGAACCTTAGCATCGAAAACGGCAACCCACCCGAAACCCCGAAGATATCCTACATTTGACCATCGGAAGCAGCAACCACAATAATGGCACCATCCATAGAGGCAGCACCAGTGATCATGTTCTTGATGTAATCAGCGTGTCCCGGGCAATCGACGTGGGAGTAATGACGAGAATCGGTTTCGTATTCAATATGGGCGGCCGAGATAGTGATACCACGGGCTCGCTCTTCGGGGGCTTTATCGATAGAGGCGTAGTCATGGAAACTAGCTTGCCCCTTTGAAGCCAAATGCTTCGTGATGGCAGCAGTCAAAGTAGTCTATTGGATGTCAGAAATTTACACTCATCAGGCACCAATTGCGTTGACCACCAGCCTTTCCGTGATCGACATGCCCAATGGTGCCTATCGAACGGGGAAAAAAAGGAACAAATCAGCGTAAATTCCCACGAAGAAAAGTGAGGCAAAAATGCCAGCCATACCGATATTGACGTGGGGCTTCTTCCTTTCATATGTAGCCATCGACCGAATGGATTTGAGAATAGGACTTGAGACATTGGATCTGTGAGGCAGTGGGAGCTGAGATGAAACCCTACATGAATTGGCAGTAAAACTCTCGAAAAGCCTTGGGGCGCTTCTGAAGAGCAGAGCAAAAGTTGCTCTCCAGGAAGCCATTCTGGGCGATAAGGAAGAGATGATAGGAAATTGAAACAATGGCAGAAAAACGCGACGTTCTCTCTGAAGTCGTTCAAAAAATTATGACGAGTGGGGTGAAATTTGATTTCGAGGTAGGACGGCTTACTCATCATTTTCTGCAATTGCAGCCGCCGGGGAAAGTGGGGGCTTTTCTCCCGCGGGTTTCCAAAGCAGAACCCTTTCTTCCAGTTTCCTCCTTGACATCCTATGTGGAGGCTCTTTGGGATGAAGGATACTCGGCTTCCGGCGTAGAAATCATCACCCGTAAGACCCCGAAGGTGTACTTGTAGCTCCCCTCACGTGAGAATCCGCTCGACGTTCTATCATACTGTAAACAATTACAGGTGGCTTGGATTATACTGTCACTGGAGAGCCCAGCCTTTTCAAAACCGTTTTTCACTATACCCGTTTCTAACGTGCGGACGGAGTGTTACAACAATCAATGGCGGAAAAGTGGTTCATTCAGACCGTAAGCCGCACCGCCGATACTCAAACTCATCACCCGCTGAAAAAAAAAAACCGAGCAACTTGACGCACTGTGTCCAATCATAGCATTTGGTGCGAATTATGTAGCCTTCCAGCCTGCCTATGTGCGACGCACTCGTGTTATCGAAAACTAAGATCAAGCCCTCCATCATCCCTTCAGAAAGCTAAGGGGTTGAGAGATTTCGTTCTGAGCCAATATTCACATAATATCACTCGGTCTAGTTTCCTCCCTCGAACTGGTTGTCACACGTGGAAGATACTTCCTTCAAGGGCCCATAAAGGAACCACATTACCCCGAGCCTCACTAGAGGTTTCCAGTCCGGGATATCTTCTTGCCTCAATGTGCGGAGCGTACTGCGTCCGAATACGGCGACCAGACATGGTCGAATTCACACAAACACACCTCTCTACCAGCTCCTTTTCATGCGCGCCCAGGACCGGATGTTATCACAAACCCCCAGGTAGCGAGTCCAATTTCGGGCCCAGCTGGTCACAGGGTATTCGACATACTCCACATGCTAGGGGTGCTATTAAAGTCATTAAGAGCCACGACTTCCCTCGTCTCATCTTAGTACAGCGCAAGTACTATACCTAGGATACCTAGCTTCTGCAGGGTCAAAATACATAATGGCCTAGTGTGGGATAAGGAGGAAAGAACAAAGTGGGGTAACGCGTCACGCATGACTCGGGTTCGTAAGTCAAGAGCAGTGAGAAAGGACCAGAAGAGGTTCCCGACATCGTGTGGGGAGGAAGTCATCTAGGAATTATCAAGTTTATTCCCAACAAGAGGAGGAGAAGGGCATGTCGCTTTAACCGTATTGGCAGGTTTCCAAAGGCGAAACGATAAGGATCCGATAACCTCCGTGTTAGAAGATCGGGTCTATCTGGAATTAGAATATGAGAGGGCTATGGGGTCAGAGAGGAGGAAAGTGGTCGGGGGACCTTGGCGCTTTCTGTGAACTGACTGTTTTGTGTTTGATTACAACTTTTGAACCTCCCTCTCCAGCTTTGGCTAACGAACCTCGTAGGTAATTTGACTATTTGCTAACTTGATGAAGGGCATTTACCTACTCGAGCACACCCACTGAATACATAGAGCCAGGGCCGATCACGTGGACGCTGGCTACTCCTGAGGAGGGGTCAAAGGAGGAGGTAGAAATCCCAATATATGACCAAACGCAGGCCTACTTCCCCCTATAGGTCCCTCACTCTAGCAACACCACCACCGCACTGTTGTGAATGTGGCATAGGACACTGACCTTCACGAAAGTAGATGGGGCCCTTCTCCCGTCCCCGCGGTTGAGTTCTCCGATAGGAGATTTCACCCGCGCCAAATTCGGGAGGCGAGCGATTGCGCCTGGGTGGCACGTGTTTTTTGCTAAGTTGACGACACCGATTTCTAATATGTGTTTATGATGCAACTCATGTTTAAAACTGGGTATCGTACTTTACGGGCAGTGAGAGATCTTGTGGAGAGGTCGGATCTCCCTGGGGAAGGGGTTCGCCATCGTCCCAAACACTTTTCTCAGAATATCCCTACTCTCACAAACTCGTCCTTTGTTAAATGGCTATATGGGCAGGTGCAGTAGTCTAGCTTCACTACTGATACCGAATGAAGGCCATGCGGTGGTCTAGGCGGAGGCCGATAACTTCTCTGACCCTTAAACCTCAGAACGCGCGATTATCCTCTAGCCAACACAGCTAGCCTATCTAAAACTACCTCTATTGCCGGCTCTAGCTCCTCTGCATATTTTACAAACCGCTGCACCCTTTGTATTCAAATAGAGCTACTCGAGTAAAAGATACTTGGTCATATATCACCCTGCTATCGAGCCTTCACTTAACTTAGCTCACGGCCGTATCCACCCTCTTTCGGCCAAACATTTCATTCAGCACCCGGGACCCCTCAGGGTGATCAGCACCATACAAGGGGGACACGTAGTATTATTGCCAAAGACATCATCAGTGGGCGAATTCCCGTTGCTAATACTCATGATGCCAAAACAGATAATTGGCCATAGCAATTAGCGGTGAATCGTGGCCTGGTCAACCTTCTGGTCAAAAAGCAGTGGCTGTTATGAAGATTTACACCTTGTTCTATGAAATACTGTAATCTGGGACATGTAGATGGCCTAAGGTGCACTATGACCAATCGCATCAACAACTTTAGTAACGATGTTGACAGGTCTCTTTACCATAGCAATCGGCAAGGAAAGACGCTCCCCTCAACACCTTAGCCCTGAGTCTACCAGAGCAGTTATCCCACAGTACCAGGTTATCCCCGTATGAGGAGACATCTTACAAAAAGGTGGTACTTTATATAGTACGGTAATGGTAATAATCCAAAAGCGGTAAGTGGAAAGGACCGAGCAGGATCTTCGCCAGCACCCAGTCGAAATTGATATCGCGATAAGCTTCTATCCCACGAGGACAAAAGCCACAAGACCCCTAAATACTATCGCTAGGCTTAGATCTAACCCCAAGATGACCTCGGCTATGCGCGATCAACCAAGAGGCCATGCTCCCGCTCCAACAAAATCAATCCCTTACCTTGCGGCGCAGATTTTTTGCTGCAGTGGGATTCACTAAAAGAGCAGCCCTAGCTCACGCTCCATAATCTCATCGGTGCTGCCCGAAAGGAGAGTGACAGAGCGTTGACACTAGGTGGGGCTTAAACTACCTTTTCTCTAATTATGATACCGGTAGAGGCATTCAGCCCTAGGTTGGAGAGAAGGAAGTGACTAGAGACACACCAAGGCCCCTCAGCTCTCATGCTGAGGATTTATATGCCTCTGTGCATATTCTACAAGCACATCCTGATAGAATATTCCGTCTAGCTCTCGAAAGTGAGTTTAGATAGTGGCAGAAACTGTGAGAGCATAAATAACTCACCTCACCTATTATCATAGCAGAGCCTTAAATAATGGATTATCCAATGGGCGGATGAGACATCCAGATTCCCGGACCTTCCTGATCCAGGTGTGGCCCAGTGACTTTGCCTCACAAAAATCATGAAATGGTAGGCTTTTATTGGTGGAAAGTTGCTTAGCCACAGCATAGAGTTACCGTGTACGGAAAGTACGGAATCTGCATGTCCCATCCGTCCATGGGATAGTGATTGGTTTGGGAATTCCTTAGCCAAGGAGGCCTACTCGTTGACTCAGGTGTTTCCCTCTAGAATAAATTGATAACTCGTTGTCGTGAAGCCTGACCTTGGGAAATTACTCAGGTACTCGAGCACAAGGGAAAAAAAATTGGATATAGTCTAATGCGAGCCCTGGTAAAAGCATACTTTAGGAAAACAATTCCCTAGGCTTTTCTGCGTCTGGTAAGTTGAGCTTTAGTATCGCATTTCCGGGTATGGCGGTTTTCTGGATATGGCTGAAGATCAGCTACGCCCGGTAGCTCAGAAACATGCAGCCTATTCCAAGGAGGTTTCCGATAGAATTGAACTAACTGAAGCTACAAGCAGCAGCAGCCCCACGGTTTCTGCTGCATATTCTCTACTTCCCCGGCGTATCTGAGGTTCCGCCATACGCAGCAAATCGCCACACCTGGCAATCTGATACTAACCACAGGGAGAATGGAGGCACTCCCGTATCCTCCTCAAGGTTGATATTATAGTCAAGGATCCCAAGATAAGGCCTCTGCGTTTCAAGCATGTGCCTTGTCGGCTATAGACTCCTTTAGTGTAGCCCTTGCTACCGGCGTACCATGCTACCGTGTCTTAGGATCCGGAACCTTCCCCATGTCAGAACCAAAAGGCTGAAAATTTTCCGGAACCTAAAGCCGCTTCTTGATGGCAAATATCGAGTCATCGGATCTACTCTCCACGGAACACGGAATAGGTCAGTGTACGAGCAGCTTTTCAGCGTTAGCATGTCAGCACATTAGGGGCAATTTGCAGTTTGGTACGTGCACGTACCCACCCACCTACCCACACGAGGCGGCGTGAATACTCGAGTGTGAGAAGCGCATACTCGAGGACTCTACTCGCACAGACGAGTGCGTTGCGCTATGGTAGCTTGTTGGTCGGACCTATCTGTGCTCCGTGGGGGAAGAGTGGGTTGGCCCCTGGCACCGCAGCTATGGAAGTGAGGCTTTGCTCGAGTATCGTACATACTCGTACCGAGTCGGCAAGCACAACATGAGCAAGATACGTGGTTCATATCATGTGCAATCTATGCCCAATAGCCCTACACCCTTACCTTAACCCCTCCACGTCGTAGAACCGCTCAGTCGACAACACCCACCAGAAACTCGGGATCGAATTGTTCAAATGGCGCTCGGTTTACCATTTTTCTGCAAAAGGAAAATCAACCGCATCAGCCAGCAAACTGTTAGGGCTGGTCGGCCTACCGCGTGATCGAACACGCCCAACGGCATCGGGTCTACCGGTTCGAGTAGGGGAGAGATTCTGTGTGGCGCACGCTATGTCACCAGCGTGGTGATCTACTCTGCAAGCAAGAGCAAGTCAAGAGGGGGCGTGTTGAATTCCAAGCTTGAGACACAACGGAGATGCACCGTGTGATCGACTCCCTGATCCATAACGCGGTAGACTTCCAAGGAATTCCTGTTTGGAGGTTAACTTGGAAGTAGCTGCGTGCTGGAGGCAGAACTCTCGCTACAGGAAATACCTATCCAGTACGGTATGACGCTTCTAAGGCCATGGTATCCGAATCCTGGTCGAGTACTTGTGCCAGTATGGCAATGGCACTTTCTCATTTGTGACAAGTCGGTTCAGAAATCAAATGGTTATTGGCGTCGCACATCATTACCGTAAAGACCTTTTTTTTTTTATTACACCCCCGATAAGCAAAGTACTCGAGTACGGCACACACACGATAGCCTACGGTACTCGAGTGGAGTTTCCCGATGATAGGCAGTACCCAACGAAGCGGCATACCGGTTCTCGTCCCCGGCGATCAGTACCCGAAAACAGGGATCAAAGAAATAATGGTGAAAGTAAGATACGATATGATATCTGTGCGTAACTGAGCTCCCACACAAAATACACTCGAGCACTATCATAGTGCGAGTACATTACATGTACCCCCCTCGTTTTCGGATACATACGAGCATTATACTCCCGGAGACGACCATTGTGGCACTGCACTCGGGCTTCCCCGTTGTTCAGAGTTCTCACTGAGCACGGTACGGTAAGCTGCCCTGCGACTTGACAAATCTCTTGGCTATTTGTTGTAACCTAATTAGTAAGATGCCGAATTAGTAAGATACCGGTACTTGTACCATACATCGTTATCGCACACCACAAGCACCGCACCTGATTAATCATCAAATAATTCCCCAATGGAAACTCCCAGATCCCTTCCTGTCCACGGGCACAGCACAGTGCTCTCTTCCATTCGCTTCAGATTGTCTTTCCCCGAATTTACCAACACACCACATCACTCGGTGAAAGACTGAAAGTGCTCGAGCACAGCAGAGTACAAGTACCGAATCGCACCCGACAACACCGACACACCCTCACGAACCGACCAGGGCACTACAGTAGTGCTTAGTGCCACGCATAATTGCTATGGCCACCGCTATGGTTGACCACCGCGACCATCATATGAATCCGTCTGTGCGCGCGTAACCAAGGACAAGGTTGACCAACCCTTTCGTGAGACAGGACTGGATATTCGGGTCTGAATTCAGTGTGGGTGCACCGACGATCTTCCATACAAATTCGTGATTCCTGTGCTCAGGGTATTTCTTGAGCGGTACAGCACTCGGGCACCGGTCGGTACTTGTAGATAATCAACACTTTTTAAATTTATATTCATCTATTTGAAAAAAACGTCGCTACAACTTGACTCGGTAAACGTGAGCCCCGTCCGATACAGCGCTGTTGCAGCCCGACCGAAAATACGCCGGTACGAAAAATCAAGTCCGGACGGGACCGTATGATAGAAGGATAGTCGGGGAGATGGGGGGGTGATTGTGAGGGGAAGAGGACCTACAATATCATGTCAGTTCTCTGTAGGTGATGCACGTATTGTGTAGGCATTGAATTTACTCGTATATTAACCCCTAGGCACGCTTTTTTCTTCTTTCTTTCCTTTCCTTTCCCCCCTTTATCATTCTTTGTGCAAGATGATCTTCCGAGTCAGGTTCCCGGAAATGGAAACCGGCATGGAATGAATGAACACTAGTATTGTGCCGGCACTGTGCGAGCAGCTAAGAGAATAAACCGGTGGATGGATGGATGGAGATGGTATTATAGTACAAGTACCGATGAAATATAAGTAACCACCCCACCCTGAGAGATAACTCCTATCATAGTGTGACACCAGTAGCAGTATTCAGAGGTAAGAGAAATGGAAAGGGGGGAGTAACTTATTTTGCTGTCTTGTGTAAGTTTGACAAGTTTGGCATGTCCGGAAAGTGTTGAGTTATCGCTATTCCACCCTACCTTTAGTCTACTTTACTGAACCATTCTGACATGCAGATATGGAGGTCTGGAGGGTCGGTAATGGCACCGTGCTGTAAACGTCGGTAGATAGTCTGCTGATGGTTGCCAGGAAGACATTTTTTTTTTTTTCAAAAAAAATCAGATGAAAAAGAGAGAATTGAACAACAATCAAAAGAGCCATACATCATGCCTTGCATATTAGTCTCCTCAAGACATTAAATCAGTCTTTCTATCTTACCCCTTGTCCAAACAGGGTGCTCAGAATTATTGTATAGCATCTTTGGTCTCAGGTAGTGCTATGGTTTGATGTTTCTCTTATTCCCTTCTGTTCTGGCTGGATATATGTCGAAAAAAATAGCGGTATTCTCCCTTCGCGTTATATGCCTGCATTTCACTCTCGGCTAATTTGTGACAAAATTGGAGTGGCTCAACTGTCGTACGACTGGTATGTGTTCGGAGATATTATTGGTCTCTTCCCTCCCGTGGACCGATACATGTTCTGGTACAAACCCATTCCTATACACCCTCAGCCTTTTTTTGGCTTTGGATGTTGCTGGTGAGTGAAATGATAAAGAGGTTAATAGATTGAAAAACTGGAATAATTGGACCTCAAGCTAGGACGCTAGAATTGCCTCTCCTGGTAAGGTCGGTCGTATTTTTATTCTTATTATTTCTTATTCACCCCAGCCGAATGCTAGGAAGACAGCCTTTTCCGCTATGCCCCTCCCACCCTAATCCAAAGAAGGAAATTCTGAACGTCTTAGCGTGAGGTCAAGTTTTTTTTCAAAAAAAAACAAAAACCAAAAAACAAAAACCAAACCATACCCAGCATAAGGAAACCCAACACACCGATCAAAAATTGGTATGATAAGGCGGATTATCTGTGCGTATCTGACCGCCCATACTGGATCCAGTCTCAAACGTTCGGGTTGGTTATGCCGGGTATGTATGTGTATACGAGTAGTCTACGAGTAGAGTACTGGGCGAAATGATTCATTCCAGGTTTCTTCCCTTACTTCCCACTCGAGAGCAACGGCCGAAACACATGACGGTGCATTAGGTGTGAAAATTCTCAGCTCACTATCGTTCGTACAGAGGAGGGATGGATGGGAATTTAGCTTTCCCTCCCTTTCCACCCCCCGCTAAACTAAACCTTTACCGGCATCTGGATTCAGTTTTGACTGCTGGATCGCACGATTGGGGTGTGGGTTTTTAAGCTTACCGTACCGTACTGCACTGGGCTCGAGTGATTCCTTGCCACAGGCAATTGCAGGTGGTTTATGAAGGGAGTGGGTGTGGGAAGGGAAGGGAAGGGACTCGGTTGAGAATCTGCCATGAGATACTGGCAGTCCACGGTAGACAGACAGACTGCGCTATCTCGTCGACTGGTGGTATGGTGGAAAATGTTGTGCTGCCCCCCCTTGTCATGCCTAAGACAGAGATGACTAAAGTGTGCCTCAGCATTCTCCAGCGATAATGTGCGTGGGTGTGATCACATAGCTAATACCAGCTATGACCTGAAGCTTGCGCGTCTGCGAATTTGTGGGAATTACCGTAACAAATGTTGCTTACCGTATTAGCCTGTGTCTCAAACGCTGACAGAGCCGGCGCAACATCTCCCACCACCGCACCAGTCAAGGAGATAGGCAACCATGTTTTACTTTTTCATTCATCGGTTGGGAGCACGATATGGTAGGTACGATTTGTGTAGGCCTAGAAATTTATATTAAGTACGATATCCGAGTGCAGCCACAGCCCGCTATCCCGGATCTCGATAATCCGGATGCCTCGCTGCTCCATGTAGGTCTTGGAGAGTTCCGTAATAGGTTTCTATGCCAAACCCCGACCTGTTGTTCTGGATCAACTGCTATACCGGATAGAGCCTTTGGATTGGCTGTCCGGGACAGCGGGGTAAGACTGCACTCCAGTATTGTGCATTATGCTAGGTAGGGTATGGAGGTAAATGATGAGAGGGACAGGGTTATGGATACCCTGAGAGCATGTCTGTGCGTAGCACTAATTTCAGTAGAGCAGCGTGATCTCTCAAGCTTGACGGGACTTTTCTTAAGGCTGCTCTATATTCCCGCGCCGTGCACGGATACAGTATGTCCTCGGGCCACTGTACCCCTGTCAGTCTCATCACTTATGTACTCGAGCACCTCCCTCCATACCCGGGCAAGTGGATATCCTACGGCAGTGCATGTATGGGGCATTGGTTCTCTGGAGAACCGCGATCACGCTAGTAGATTTCGAACTACTGTATTTGATATTTGTTTTTGTCGTGCTTGTTGCCAGGGAGTGAGTGAGTGGGTGAGTGGATTGAACGAATTTCTCCATGGGATTTCAGGAATGGATTGAATTGGATCGAATCGAAATCAATGGGATTTTTTGGCCTGGTTATCTTTATTCCTTCATTCTTCCTTGTTCCTATCCCGTTACGGTATTTGACTCTTCTCACGTCATATCGTAGAGTTTGGAGAGAGGAATTGGTGGAGTTGCTGCACCGGTACTCGCATGACCTACATATTATAACAAGGGAGGGAGAGATGGAAGTGATTACCGGTAGAGCTGTAGAAACGATATGATATAACGAAACCGTCATGATCGAAGGAGGGCTCAAGGATATAAGATACCGCTCGCAACCTTAAAAATACTTGTAGACAATTGAGGACCCCTGTCTCTTTCTTTTATTCTTTGAAACTCAGCAAATAGAGTATCCAGGTGAGGGAGGGAAAAATCCAATGATGGTGTTGGTGGGAAAGTGAGAGGACACAAATCCCGTACGATGCCGGCCTCAACAAACAAGGCGAGGAGGAAGAAAACGGTCATCGACGTTCGCGGCGCAGAAGGTGATGAGAGAGGTCAAAGGTGGGGGACTGCCCCGGCCAACTAAACATGTTCCCAGAGTTTCCCTTTTTGCATGTGCAAAATCCTTGTTGGTTCGACTGGACTGGATGTTCTTCAAAGGCCAAATTGGAATTAGCCTTGAGTGGTTTCAACACTGAATCATAGGTCGGAAGAAAAAGCCGGGGTTTCAAGGTGTGTGGCTTCGCTCAGTGGATCCGATGGACTGAGCCGACGAACCCTTGTTGTTTTTACACTGGTGGGGAGGGGAACAGAGGGCGGGACACAAAATACTAGTATGTGCGGTAACTTATGTGGCACCACTAAGAGCAGCAGCCGTATCGTGCAGTACTCGAGTACTCGAGTATCTATCGTCTTGTGTTTATGTCGTCTTGTGTTTACCGTGGACGGGCCAGGCTGCAACTGTGCTCATTGCACTTTTCTTCTCGATGCTGCAGCTTCATACCGGCCGGTACCCTCCATCTATCCATCTATCGTACAAGTATCCATCCGTCCATCCATCCATCCATCTCTACCCATACCGAGCACGGAATTTAGAGAACGCCGTATGTGCTCCTATCGGAACCAAGTTCGAATTGCAACGGGCCTTTGGGCTGGAGGAATTTAGCCCCGTGGGTTGAAAAGCGTTTACGCCAAGTTTTTCGAGTTTGCTGTGTAAAAGTCTAGCACTCCAAAAAGCGCTTTTTCGACCTCGAGGCTGAATGCCTCTCTGCTACCGGTATGGGAGAAAAAAAAAAAGGTAAATTTGAGGAAGATGATGAAAGGGGGGGCAAGAGGCATCCTTGATTTTTTTCTTTCCATTTTTTTTTTCCATTCTACCCTTTTTCCGTTATGGGGGTTTGTTACGGGTTGAGTTACCGGTATGTGGGATGGTGCTTTGCAAACAATTCTTGTTTTATCCCTCCTTCTCCCTTCCTCTTTCCCTCTCTCTCTCCCTCAGTCCCTGCCGGTATCCCGCCATGCGCACCCTTCCCTCCAAAATAATGGTGCATAGCGCCCCTCCACGCCGATTACCACCAATACCGGTATTTCCTAAAGCAATTGGCTTTGGAAAGTAAGAAGAAAAGAAAGGTAGAGGAAAAAAAAAGGAAAAAAAACAAGGGAGAAGAGAAGAAAAGCAACCGTTGGTATGCAAAGCATCCCGCCCACCATGGTCTACAGCAATCGAAGGAATTATTACCCCATAACTCATCTAATAACTCACGTACCTGTGTGAACTCGGCAATGGCATCGCAAAGCATGAGCCACACCCAACTTTCGTATGATACGAGAACCCACTCACCCACTCATCCACTCACCCACTCACCCACTCACCCACTCACTCGCACACATGCATTTTAGAAAGTATCAAGCTAGTGCGAGTATCATAGATGCCGGTATTTCAATTGCGGTGGCCGCAGCGTCCGAGCCCGCTGATCTGAGCTGCCCATGAAAGCTACACAAATAAATCATTGTTTGGGAAGATCCCCTCCCCCACCATCAACATCGCCACCATCACCACCATCTGCCTCGTGTTTCCCCTTTGATAAATCGCCTTTTCTTGCACCACCTTTGGGAATTTTACTTTCTTAAATTTCTACAAAGGAAAAGAACCTCCTCATCTACTGCTACTCTACAAGTACTCATCATCACCATCATCATAGTCATCATCATCACCCCACCAGTATCGCACCACTTCCACCGACATTCTTTTCCAGCTTTTTTATTTTGGCCCCTGAAGGTTTTCTTTTTTCTTCTTCTTCTTTCTGCTAGGGATTTTTGATATCGTTCATAGGGAGCGAGAGAGCTACCTATCTTTGGAGGCTATCACTGTCGTTGCTGGTGTTTGTTTGTTATCATTGATTGTTTCTATCTATCCACCCATCTGTTTGCCGCTGCTCTGCCGCAACTGGCAACAACCCTGCTTCGTTGCCTTTGGATTCAATAGGTTTCCTATTATCCCCCTACCGCCCTACCGTTTGGCGTTTACCGGTTGTGAAGGCAGAGAAAGAGAGAACAAAGAAGAGGAAGAAGGTGGAGAGGAGAGAAGTATTGGGGCTCAAAAAGCAGCATTGTTTCGCCGGCGTTGGTACATTGGTTTTACACATACAGCGAGCTGTCTCTACCCACTAGCCCTATTCTAGCTCAAACAGCTCAAAATCCTCGGCGGTTCTCAACAGATAGGAAATTTCCAGAAATATTTCGGAGCACCGGTCGCCGCCTAAATTATCCCTAGTAAACATTCCCCCGGGATAGTTTTGCCCAATCCGCCAGAGCTACTTCAGCAATCCCATAAGAACCTCCTTTGACGTCGTTACGGCAGTCTGGCAACCCTCCTCCTCCTCCCCACTCACCATACGTCGGCAATTGTAGCCTTATCCTCATAGCTAACGACAACTTTCGGCGGTCAGGTATCCGAATTGACAGTTCAAAAAGTGCTCCGAGTCCGCTTCGAGAGCCTGGATCCGTGCCAACAAGAGCAAGAGGGAATACTTTACCGCGAGAAAAGGACAAAAATAAAGAATATCAAAAATGAGCGCTGCAACTGCGTCCCAGCAGCAGCCCTCCTTCAGTACGCCGGGGTTCTTTGCGTTGGAGATTGACTTATTCGAGCAATGTTATACCGCAGCTGCTCCGTCTGATCCAAAGAACAACAACGCATCTGCTACGCTTTCTTCTGCTTCTATAAATACTACGTCCACTTCTTCGCCAACAGCTGTGCCTACGCAAGTTACCCCCTCCGGAGGTTTAGGTTCCATCACACCAGCGTCCACATCCCGCCTCTCACCTTTATCCCCGAAATCGACCACCATGGACGGCTATAGTCCTAGTGACTTTACTCTACCAGCCATTTTTGGCGGGGTGGATCCTACAGGACCCTCTCGTGATGATATAGAAAGAAGATATGGGCAAAATCGGTGGCCCGCGCATCTGGACACCACCGTTGTTCCACCTAGCGTAATACAGCCACACCTCTCCCCTCCTTACTCACCACGATCCAGATCCCCGACTGATGGGTTCATGCCCCAGGTGGAAATGGATGGTGCCATGTCACCGCTGCATAACATGCTGGTAAACTATCCGACAGAGACTCGATCTGCACACGGACAGATTACGCCCCCAGAGGACCCAGTGCCGCTAATACCAAGGCATCAAGTAAAGGGCATTCTCTGCGGTGACGAAGATGACGACGACGACTGCTTTAACGACGAGTACGCGATCATCACTGACTCGAATATTTCCTCTTCCAGAAGCAGCCAGGCATTAGCAGAAGCAGGCAGCAGCACTAGCAGCCGCGGAAGTGTAGGAGCAACAGGCCGGCCCCGAACCCGCACGAACAATCGCGGCGGCACGAATCGGAGATCAAAGCGAACCGGAATGGAGGATGACTCGGTGAAAGAAGCTAAGCGCCAGAAATTCCTTGAGCGTAACCGGATAGCCGCAAGCAAATGCCGGCGCAAGAAGAAGCAGTGGACGCAAAACCTCGAGGACACGGCTCGGGAGGTACAGGCCATATCGAAGAACCTGAACAAGCAGGTGTCGGTACTACGGGACGAGCTGCTGCACTTGAAGGGGGAGCTGCTAAAACATAACGGCTGCTCGTGCGAGCGCATCAAGCAGTATCTGATGAACGAGGCTACCAGAGTCGTCGAGGGCTCCTCCGCCTCCGCCAGTGTTGGCAACGCCGCGGCGGCAACCTCGGGCTCCAACACCACCACTCTCCACCAGGCCCGACAGCGACAAATGAGCCAGGGATCCGACCTAGGCTTCTCCGCACAATTAGATGACTTGTCCGATACCAGCAGCGTTAGGTTTACAATGAGCTCACGATCCCCCGAAGATACAGAGGTTGGGATGTCAATGTGATGACAAATCAATGATCGATTTTGGGGTTTTTTTCTTTTTTTGCTTGAAGATGATGACGACGATGATTTACCAACTTTACCCCTCCCTTCCTGGTTATCTGTCATTTGGCTACTGCATTGGGCGTTACTTGGTGTTTCATATAATTACTTACTTGTACTTTTTCTTAACATAACAATGTCATGGCCTTTTCTTTATTTTCTTTATTTTTGGCCTATCCTCCAAGGGTACTGTCCTACCCCGCCCCGTCATATATATCATTTCCTTGTACAAACATCGGCGGTTATAGGGATTCGACAGGGTGATTTGTTATAAAAAAGGTTTTTTTTTTTTTTTCCCCTCCAAAGTTTATTTACTTGCTCGAATGTCTATAATACTTCATGTTCATTTTTTTTCCCCCGCGACCGCGAACACAGTAAAAAGTACTGTACCGTGGCATCGCATGAGGCGAATGTGACAACAGAACGGGAAAAAAAAATTATCATCGAAGGAAGGAAGGAAGGAAGGAAGGGGAAAACATAAGTTAGGAAGTGGGGTTTTTTCCTTTTTAATTTCTTGTTTTTTTTTTACCTTTCGGCTTTTCCTTTGTTTTCCACTCCTGGTGTGGTGTGGTGCATTGGGCGGTTGGTTTTCATTTTTTTTTTTTCAACCCTTTTCACTGAGAGGTCTTGTCTGATTTCCTTCTTATCAAATCTCTCGTCTACCAATAACACTTAAGTTTGGAAATGGAGAGGGAGGGAGGGCAGGGAGGAGGAGTCCATGGGATAAGGGGCTAATGGGTTTTAGGAAGAGTGATGGTTGTTTTATCGTGGCGGACAGATTACTTGCTTTTTCTGCTCTGCTCTACTCTACTCTGTTTTGGGATGCTCTCTAGAGCAGTTGGGGGGTTGAATAGATAAAAACGGTTTTTGTAATTGGGCTATCGCTTGTTTTTTTCATTTTCAGTGTGAATTTGCCGGTACCCATAAGTGTCCGTATCGTAGAAAGTAAAGGAGCGGAGAAGAACGGATGCTGGTGACTATTGTAAGGGTTACGTTACACACACACACAACGTTTCTGTAGCTGCACTCGTATCCAGGTGTTTAGTCAGGGTTCATCTGCAAGACCTCTGACTACACAAGCACAGGTACAGTACTCAGCACCTTAATAAGCTCGTCCGGCGACCCGTTTACGGAAAGAAAAACATCCTTCCCATGTACAGTACAGTACAAGCAGAGTGTTGTTTGTCCAGTAATCAAAAAAAGAGAAAAAAAAGAATAATAGCAACAAACAAGTCGTCATAGGATTATAATACTGAGTCCAAATGATGTCAAGTCATGCAGGAAGGGAAAAAAATGGAAAAATGGAAAAAAGAAACCTGTGATTTTATCTGTTCCTTTGCAAAGTCACATGATGAAACCCATTTCGGAACAGTGTTTGGGATTATTACTCGTAGTACAGTACTAGTCGAGGTACAGTACAGTGTTATGCAATGGGCAAAAGAAAAATTGGAGGTTTTGAGATTTTCAAGGTTAGAAACCCCACCCCGCCAGCTGCCGAAAATGACCAGATTCACCCCCTTACTGGGGGGGATTGCGTAGCCAATGATTGGGCTAGCTATTTAGGTGGGATCTACGGTACTATCGTTGGTGCAAGTGGGGATGCTCGGTGAATAGGAGCCAATCGCAAGGTTAATTAGTATATCTGATGGAGTCATGTACATCACTGCGGTTCAATAAGCCAGAGTGGGATATATTTTTTTGGCTTCGGTAGAGTTAAGCAAGCGTGATATGATATACTCAGGTATGGTGCAGGTAGCAGGCAAGGAGTATCTGAATACTATGCTAGTCACTACAATCGTTGAAAATCTTAGGGCCTGTTCGGCTCTAACTCATATTTGGAATGCCATTTTTGATATGATAAGTGTCTTTGGGATGACATTCTTTATGGAAACAAGGCAAATTGGTTTTCTGAGGTGTTAGGTGTTCAGTAAAATGAGTAATGAGAGGTCTTGGCATATGTCAGAAGATGAAGGTTTTGATCGGAAATGTTATCCTATCAACATCACTCACAGCCTCCCTACCTTCTTCAACAACCACTTTCTGTGCAGGTTATCCCAATGGATTATTTCATCTACTCCTATTGGCTCTTTTCTGTCAACCTTTCTCATCTTGAACTGCTATGCGAACTCCTTACAATAGCTGGTTTGCTCCAAGTCGCCAACCTTACAGAAAGTTCTATTTCCTGGTAGGTATTTCATCAACTTTTCCTCTACTTGGGGAAATGGTTGCTGAATAAAGTTTTACCAGTCCTAGGCTGAACATTTTCTCAAGTGTTATTCGATTGGTCCTTCAACTCACACCTCATCCCATCCACCTAGTTCCTTGCTAATCTTGCATGAGATTCTTTTACCAACCTCACTTTCCTACAAACTACAATGGGTAATACACTTTGGTAATCAGAGATGGAAGACTCTTTAATCCAGCTTCTCCTTACAAATGTTTGCAGTGGTGAAAGAGGAGAAAACAGTTTGAAGAAGGAAGCTTGTTGTGCAATTGTAAATGCACTCAATCAGCAGTTTGCAGGATTGCTCATAAAGCATTTCACACTTCCATAAGTTAAGAGCAAGGAAAGCGAAGTAAGTAATATTCTCAGTACTGGTTATAGGAAAAGCTAATAAAATAGAATTGATAATAGTTAAAGTATATTTCTGATCTTTTGAGGAGATAGAAGAGTAATTCAAGGTTTGATAAGATCGATTAATTGGACTCCCAGGAGCACCTGAAGAAGTTTGGGTTGTACAGTAACAGGCGATAGCCTGTGTGAACCGTGATACAAGAGAGCCTAAGTGATAGCCTACTATTGCTTTGGTGTATAAGAGAGACCTGCTGAGAGGTGAAGACAAGGGGAGTAGAATAGAGTGGTTTATAGAGCAAAGAGGAACGATAGGATCACAGTACAACCAAGTGTATGCACAGTCTGGTATCAGTTGCAAGTCTGATGTCTCCTGCTAGCCGGGAGACGACACTTAAATAGATAAGATCTTTCCTGCAAGAGCTGAGGTTCTGGAAACCCCCAGCTACTATCATTACTAGTAAGTGCACAGCTACCAGAATCCTTGGGCCCTGGTGGAGTCCTGGCAAGCCTGTCTCTTTCTCACAACACTGCCTCTATCCTACCGCCGATATACGTAACCTGTTCCTTCCCTTGCAACTCCTGGGGCACAATCGTGCCGATCCTCTAAAGCAGACAGTAACCAGAGTGCCGTAATTTAGATATTCCAGTAGGGAAATCAAATACAAAAGAAATCAAATCAAATAACTGTAATCCTACAAAGGAAAGGCTAACGAGTGTGGTAATAGAGGTACCGGAACATTTACATATATTACATTACCCAAATCTTAATAAAACTTATCTTCTCCTAAGTCTAGATGCCTCATCGCCGCTCTCCCTATGCCAGAGCATAGAATCATCATCAGTGTTGAAGTAGCAATCATCCAAGCTGGCAGAATAGTATTCTTCATCCTTATAGGGCTGTCAGAAATCATTGGGAACTAGAGTTCTAGGGCAAGAGATTATAGTAACGTCCATAGGCTCCCAAGAGGTCCATACATAGTAGGTGGTGATCGTAGGCATCGGTTCAGTGCTCTGTCTTTCTTTCCAATATTCTGCTATAATATCCATTTAGTTCTCCAGGTTCTCGTTAGGTTTCGAAAGGTCATCTGTCCTTACATACCCTTTCTAGTCAAACAGGAATTTGACTATGTTGTTCTGTAAGCCATGATCTGTACCTCCTCTGCTTCGCATTCTTCTGCATTGTTGATGAGTATAGGGGCTGGCCTATCTATCCTGCTGGATATCAATCTATTGGGATTCTTCTTATAGTATTCCTTGAGGCATGAGATGTGAAACTATGGCTTCTGGCCTACCACTATTTTGCGCAGTTCTAGCTTGTAGTTGTCGCTACTAGAGTCTGGTTCTAGGACCTAAAAGGGGCTAAAATAACAAGGCTCTACCTTCTTAGATCGTCCAGGGGCAGAGGTGTAAGGACATCCTATAACAAGAAATCTGGTACCAGTGTTGAATGGTCGTCAATAGGGGTTCCCCTTTTTTGTCTGCTTGTTCAGTTTGCCGGAATGTGGCATGCTTTCTAGCCATATCTACTTCTATCCTGGTGGCTTCCTGGGCATTCAAGATCTCGTCCAATGCTGCTACTTGGCAAACGGATCTGAGGACAGGATTAAGGAGCTTCCAGGTGGGTCCATAGAGTGTTTGGAATGGAGATATTCCTAAGCATTTATGCGGGGCATGATTCATGGCTGCTGCAACAACTGGGAGGGCATTGGACAAGTTATTTAGTCTTTTGTTGATGAAGTTCCTCATCATCGGTTTACTGGTGCGAATATGGTGAACTACCTGGACATTAGTTTGGTGTTGGTATTGAGTAGCTATCCAGACCTTGATTCGCATTGACTTCATCATCTGACACTAGATTTTAGCGGTAAAGCAGGAGTGTTGGCCGGTACTATGCTTAAGCGGTGTCCATAAACATCAAATATTGTCTCTAGGAGATTGCTGAATACCTTTTCGGAGGTGGCAGAGTCCAGAAGTGGTAGAAGTTGAGTGTAGGTGGTAAAGGGATTAATAATAACCATGATAGTTTTATAGTTATTTGATTTGTTGAAGGTGCTACTGAAATTGAGGGCAAGGGATGATAGGCTTCGTCAGGTCTGGCAGGGCTAGAGATCGCCCTGCAGGAAGTGTAGTGGGCTCTTTGTTGATCTGACATTGAGCATTCAAGCGGCAGTAGGCTCAGTGTTACGACCCTATACTGTCCGCTGGCTTGCAACAGGTAACTACTTCTCTGATGGTTGGACGAATATGACTGTGCCATCCTTATAGTCCGGTATGGGGCTTGGCGCTAATCTCAAACACCAAGGTAGGAGTACTATTGCAAAGAGTAGTACCAAGAAAAGATCCATGTTTGTTCTTAGGCCAATGCCTATATTGTATTGTTAGCCAAACCCTATGGTTCCTATCGCACAACACCAATGGAGGAGTGGGGAGGTAAAGGGGTAAAGTGATTGTATAGGAAAGAACTTAGATATTTGGGTGAATAGTCCTAACAAGAGGCCGGTTTTTTTTTTCTTTTTTTTTTTATATCATATATTCGTTGTTAAGATACAAGAACTTGCTTGCAGCGGTAGCTATGGTATAAAAAAAACCTTAATCCCAAAAACCAAAAACACAGGAAACCATCAGCACATAATACTCCAACTGGGCAGGTAACTGTCCATACACCACGTATGGTAAACTCAAGTAAGGAAAAACCAGCCAACAAAACATACAGAAACTATGCCTTCAAGTAAAGAAAAGCCCAAGGTTCTAAGAACTTGGGGAGGAAAATAGCGGTAGGGTAGGAGACCCAAGGGGGGTTGGGGCGACCCGAGGAGGCGGAGATGAGTGAGGGCATAGCAGCATATCAGGTGAGAGGCCAATCTGTGTCTCATGTATATAGGTAACCAGGTTGAGGAGTAGAGGTGTACAGTACCGGATGGGGTCGTCTGGGCCTATCCTGGGGATGCCTTGGAGGTGGCGTCTGTGGGAGTCGGCGGTAGCTGAGCAGGAGAGTATAGTGTGCTGGAAGTCTTCGTCATAGTCCCAGCACAGTGGACAGAGGGTGTGCTCCCCTACAGAGGCCCAGGATGTGTGAAGAGCCAGGTAGCTCTTGTGGGCACACATTTGGTCAATGTGGCCAGCCATGGACTTGCCCAGGCCCAAGAAAGGATGTGGGGACAGGGACGGTCTGAAGGGGTAATATGTTGGGGGAGGGCTGGCCTCCCCCCAGCCTTCGATCAGGATCTGGTGGGCCCACCTCATAGGGCCAGGGTAGGCGGAGCGCTGAGCATGTAGCGAGGGAAGGGTAGGACAAACGGGTGCAAGGTCTGTACATGGTATTGGGGTGAAGGACAAAGAACCCAGCATCAGGAGGACAAGGAGGGCCATGGCATCTAATAGGAGGTGGGTGCGGACAGGAGGGGATGGAGGAATGGTGTTCCAATAGAGAGGATTGACATCGGGCGGGAGACATCTTGTGAGGTGACGCCATGAGGCAGGGCACAGGTCTGGAGGAGGGAGGGAAAGCCAAGAGGGAGGAGCCCTGTGGCACGGTTGATGGTGGGTGGGGTGCACACCAGTCTGAGTACTGCAAACCTACGCTGGTGAGTGCCCAAGATTGTGATAGGTGGGAGGCAGCTCTCCAGGAACAGGACAGTGAGTCTGGTAAAGCAGAAGCAGTTAGTAACACATCTCTGGATCTGATTTCAGAAGACATACATGTGTCGTACAATTCCGCTGGAGGGTTGCAAGATGTCAGTCCCATAGGGGAGGATGGGGAGGAGAAGAGAGACAGCGAGGCGGTGGCACATAAAGGAGAGAGGCCCGTCCCAGTGGGGATAGCCAGTCAACAATGGCAGAGGCGCCTTGAGCTAGGGCAAGTCGCTTGGAGAAATGAGGAGAGGTGGAAACCGATAGCGTGAGCCAGTAACCAAGCCATCTGAGAGATTTGGCAGGATGGAAGACCTGCCCATCCAAGAGTATGGGGATAATATAAGGGGACCCTCACTGTTTCTTGGTGCACCAGTGAATAAGCTCCGTCTTGGGGACTGAAAAGGTGACATTGTGCGCTAGTCCGCGACACTTGATCCACAAAAAAATCGCATGCAGCAGCTGAACATTGTGGTGATTGGAAAAAGATAACACAGTCAATGCAAAATCATCAACATATGAAAGAATACGGCGCTTGAAAAGTGAAAAATGAAGGGAAGAAAAATAAATAACAAAAGCCAAAGGAGATACAGGAGACCCCTGAGAGGTGCCAACAGAAACTGAGGAAAAGATTCCAGGTGAGCCCAGGAAGAGAACATGGCAGGTGTGGCCAGTAAGGAAGGATCTGACCCTGGAGATAAGGTAATAGTTGCCTCCTTTTTTCCTGAGTACTGAGGAGAGAAAATCAGAATCCAATTTATCAAAACCCCATTTGATATCACGGAAGAGGGTGGAGATGTGGAGGGCTGGGTGGTGGAAGATGCAGATTGTGTGGGCAAGGGTGGTGATGGCATCAAAAGCGGAAAGGCCTTCCAGGGAGTCAAATTGGTTGGGACTTTGGAGGCCATAGGCCATAGCGACGAGATTGAGGCGGAGGGCGACAATTTTCTCCGAAACCTTGGAAATTGTCGCAAGCATGACGATAACCCTACAGGAGGCCGGAGTGTCATAGGATGGCTTACCTGGCTTGTCCAGAACCATGCCGTTGGTCTTTTTGTGGGAACGGGGCTGAAAACCATTTAGAAGAAGGGGTGAGAGTAGTGAAACTAGTAGGGAGGGGGCGGTGTGGTGGACCACTTTCGATACCCCATAGGGGACAGTGTCAGGACCTGACACTGTGGAGGAGGAGGGAGCCCTGAGAGTGGCAGAGATCTCATCTGAGGACAGCCCAGGGGCACCTGAGTAGGGGCGGAGGATGGAGGGTGCGCGGGGTAAGGGAAGTGGTAGAGAGAAGTGATTGAGTAGAGCATTATTGATAGACTCAGGAGTGTCGGCCACTGGAAGAGAGGGGAAGCAAGTAGTGGGGGAACCTAGGGCCTGGCGTATGGTGGCACAGAGGAAGGAGAGGGTGGCGTTAAGGACGAGTGATGTCCAGTGGGGCTTCTTTGTCCTCTTTATAGCCTTGAAGTAGCTGAGATGGGCGAGTCTGGCACCAGAGGTGTCACCTGTGGAGCAGGAGGAGTGTGCCTTTCGAGCAGTGCAATGGTGTTCTTTCCTAAGAGTAGAGAGACTCAGTGACCATCAGGGCTTAGTCCAAGGGGACGGGGGCAAGAGGGGGGTATAGATGCGGAGCAGGGAGAGAACACAACCAAAATTGATATCAAACTATAAGGAGAGCAAAGTGAAGGTGGGGAGGCGAGGGGCGTCTGTGACTGCCAATTCCTCAAGCAGGGGCGAGAGGGTGGCCCAGTCAGTCAAGGCCCAGTTGGGGCGGGGAGGTTATTTTTGTCTTTCGGATGCCTTAAGGAGAGCAAAATGGAGACGTGATTTGAGCTAATTGAGGGGAGGGGAGTGCTCCTTGAGGAGAAAAATGAGGATAATGTAGGAAAGGCAAAGGAGAGATCTAAAACAGACAGTCTGCCCCCGCCATGCAGAGGGAAGCGGGTGAAAACCCAGGGAGTATTCAATAGCTGGAAGCCAAGCTCTGCAGCTCTTGAAAAGTAGGAAAAAGAAACAGCCAACTCAATGGCGTACTGGGCCCAAAGCAAATCACAGGAGGGGTGATGGATTTGAAGTCGACTAGGGAAAGAACTGGAAAGTCCTCCAAAGGAAACTACATGAAAGGAGATATGGTACAAGAGAAAAGCATCCTGCCGGGGAGTGAATAAGAGTTCCATACCTGAAGGTGTGAAAAGGAAAACCCAAACAGCCTGTCTTTATGGAAAAGGTCAAGGCCCATGGTGTCTGATCTCTCAAAGAAGACAGAAGTATGACACTCATGGAGAGAAGGGCAGAAGAAACATAGCAAGCCACCCGTAGCTTTTTAGGTGAGGAAGAAGGTGTGGAGAAGGATATGAAACCAGCAAATGGGAGAACATGCACTCGAAAAACCGGAGGATCCTGGATGCCGACCAGGGAAACAGTAAAGGAAAGTTCAACTAAAGAATTAAAAAAGGAAGAAAATACATCCTAGCTAGCCAGACAGTTGTGTGGAGCAAGGGAGAGAAAGGGCGAAGCCCTTGGCACCTCAGACAGGGGAGCAGTGGTTGTGTAATCCATTATTTGGTAGAGCCCATAGAACCACGAGGGACAGGATAGGGGCTGGGTGCCACATGGGTGGGCGGGGCACCTTGCTGGGAGCAGGACCAGGAGATGCCAGGGGTGGACTAGGCGGGCCTCATGGCCTGGCGGTAGTTAGGACCACGGCAGGACCCAAGGGGCCTGGAGGCTGTGTGGAGGGGTGTGAGACCGTTGTAGGGCCAGGGGAGAGGTCTGGCAGGACATCTATCGCGCTATTTTGTGGAGGGGGCTTGACTGGAGGAAGGGAAGGGGGG